>VYZQ01048027.1:42118-57001 GCA_013400655.1 Mystacornis crossleyi | reverse complement strand
TTTTTTTTTTTTTTTTTTTTTTTTTGGTGACAGGTTGCATTTATTCAGGAACGGTTAAAAGTCTCATTTTTGTGTCTCTGATTGCTATTATGTCCCACAGCAAAGCACAAAATCCTGTTCCGTGGGGTTGCTGATGCAGAGGCGTGCTCTGAGGAGCCTGTGCTTCACTCCTGTACGGATAACTCAAGATTACACAGCAGCTACGTTTCAAAATTACAAAAAACCCCAAAGATCTGTAGTTTTCCAGTGTCTCATCCCCTGCCATATACTCCATTTCAGAAAATTCTGTAAGGAGAAGCTGTATTTTGATGCATCCAGTCCTCACCAGGGAATCAGTCAGGGGCAAAACCATCCACAGTAACTACATCAACTCTGATCACTGATTTTATGTGTTTTAATAATGCAAACAGCAAAAACTGGTGTGCTTGCAGCATGGAAGTTAACACTATTTCCCCCCAAAACAGATTATTATCTAACTTTTATTATAGAATCAGACAAAAATTGACAATTGGAGCTCTTCTGAAACTACTTTAACCTTTCTTGTTCTTCAGGAGGAAGGAGACTAATAACCAGCATCATAACTCTGTTACTGGACAGTTTTATTTCTATCTGTGTTGGAAGGCAGGAGAGGAACAGATTTTCAGCACTGAAGCAAATCAAATCAGTCTCTGAAGAATTAATTGGAAAAAAAAATTTAAAGACATCATCAAATTAAGCAGCATTGCAACCAACTGAGGCCTGTGTAAATTTTCTTGTAAAGTGGTGCTTAATGTGAAAAGAGAGAGCTCAGAAGTGCAATTTGAAGTGTCCTTGGCTTCTCAAACGTACAGCATCAGCTCCATATTTTCAGTCTTTGGGGGAAAATACCTGCACACCCGTTAAAATTTCAATTTGACACTCAGGGTAGAAAAAAAAGAGAGTCCTTTAGAACTGAATTCAAAGCAGGAACTGAGTTTTGTAACACTTTTGTGCTGTCAGTGGTGGTAGAGAGGAAGTTTGCAGTAGCTACAGCTTTATTTAGCAAATTCTGTACAATTGTATCATTCTGCAGCAGTTCTTTCAGTGCCTACTAAAGCCTTATGAACAAGGCTGAAAGGATAAAATCCAAATGTGAAAGTCAGGTACCACCACAACTGTCCGGGGCTCTGACAATTGCTGCAGAAGCAATACAAGACATCGGGAGGGAATTTAATCCTAAAACTTAATTAACACTTTCTGTGTCAGAAATATTATTGTAGGAAATAGGGGCCTCACTTTTACTTTTGTGAAACTTGTAGATGTTTGATAACTTTATCCTAACAATCCCTATTAATGTTTTAACAGGAACCCCTGGGAAATTTTTCAGAAGTGCTTCAGAGAGATTGGACTTTTCTTCTGAACAACCATTGGCAGAGCTCCCAACTCATAAAAAATCTGATAAAACCAGCATGTCTTTAATTATTCAAGGCTGTAAGTGTTTGAAATCCCTGCTTCATTCTGAAACCACAGGGTAGTGGACATTTCCCAGCCTTGTGCAAAGTTCTGAAGGAAATAAAAATGTTACCCAAGAGAGCGCTGTACTTTAAGTAAACGTTGAAAACTTTTTTCCATGAAACCACCAGATGATGAATGACCTTATTTTGGGGAGGAGTTTTTTGGTTATTTTCATTTTTATTTTTTTTCTGTTGTAAAACTGTTTTGGCTGCAGCTAAAAAGCTTTGTGGGACACATGTATAATGTATTCTGTGTAAGAACTGTCCTCCTACAGAGCACTTTTTGTCTCTGATGCTTCCTCATGTTGTACATTAGTTAAAAATACACTATTTGTTTAAAAATAAATCAAACTATTTATTAAAACTTGGCTCTTCACACAATAAATGTAAAGCATAAATCATTAAGTAGACTACTGAAATGAGTTATTTTGCTTTTTTGTTTCTTTTGCTGGTCTTCCTTCACAGCACCATCCAGGCATCCCATATGCATCACACTATGGGAATTTGGAGTCTCAAAACATTACCAATCCTCCCTGGTTTGTGTTTGTTTTAAGGAAGCATTAATTGGAGGGGATTGTTTCCCACCGAGCACTCTGCCAGCTAATTTCACACTCAAACCCTGCCCTACAGCCCAAGAGCTTCTGCTGCGAGTTCAGAGCACCACCCAGACATCACTGATGGTTTGCTGCTGTGAGTGAGCCTGGGGACACTGTGGGGTTTGTAAGGCTGGCTGAGGGCTCGTGGTGTCCCCTTTGCACAATCTGAGCTCCCAAAAGAGTGACAGGACTTCATCTGAATGCCTCGGAAATTCAACACGTTTCCACTTTGGGAGAGTTCTCAGATTTGGTGGTTTGGTTTTGGTTTTGGGGGAGGTTTTTGTGCTTGAAATTTTCCTGTAAACTTATTTAAAAAAAAAAACAAACTACCTCATCTGTTAATACTGAAGAACACAGAGTCTGATTATTGCTATGTTAAGCAAAGAGAATGTTTATTTAGTTTCGAAATCCTTTCTCAAAATGTTTTTTTCCCCACGTAAAGCTGAAGCCTTTTAGAGGGAAGAGAAAGCCCAGTGCAGGAGTGGGGCACTGAAAATGGAGGACTGACATCAAAGCCTTGCAATACCTCCTAACAGTTTCTTTCCTCATTGCAAAATGGGACTTCTTACAACTCCAAGTAAAGTACACCTTCTCTAAGTGCTATTTTTATCTGCCAAATAGGTCTCAAGTATCTGCATCCCTACATTTTCTACTTGCAGTCCTCAAAAAGACACAGTTCAAAGCATTACAGGATCAAAAAATTCCAGTTAGACATATAGAAGCTATAACATATCTGTCTATACAAGTGTTGCTGCTCTTTTTTGTTTTCTTGTTTGTTTTTTTCTTTCTTTGCTTGCAGAATTTATAAAGTTTTGGTTTATGTTGTAAGCCAGAATCAGAATCACGGAAGGGAACGCTATGAATCATCTTTAAAGCACATTACCTTTGAATTTAACACAAGTGGAAAGACAATAGAAGTCCTAGAATAACCATAAAAATTTCAATTTCCAGCAGCACTGATGCCAAACACATTCTTGTAGAGGGATTATACACAAAAGTAATTCAGCAGCACATTAGTTTTGATGCAGAGGAAGCCCACCAAGAGCAGGAGGGGTTTTGCCAAGCCACACTTGTTAAACACAGCTCCTGCAGCTCCTTTGTGTTTATCCATCCGTGACTGGCGGAGGAAGGAGCGAATTCTGCCATAGTATTCTGAATATACAACCTGTTAGTTATGTTAACCAAGCTGGGCAAAACTGCCCAAAATCCATTTAACCTCAGTCAAGTGTCACGAGGACATAATTCCTCAAAATTACCTTCTGGGTCCTCAGTCCACATCACACAAAGTCACACAGGCTTGACCTCACTGTGCATTTGCAGCTGCAGACAATTTTCCAGCTGCTGCTTTGACATCACAGTGGGTTTAATTTTAATATTCTACAAACACTGTTTCAAAAGCTTCGTTTTCCTGTGGTGTCCAGACAGAAAATACACTGTACGTGCTCAGAGCACGGTGCAACTGAGGGTTTCTGCCAGTTTTGACTTTGAAAGCTATCAGAGAAACTTACTCCATTTCTGATACTAGTTATGGATAGAAAATACCTTCCATGGTTTTGGTCTATACATAAACCATTCCTTCCAGTGATTGCTGACGTTCCCTTAAAAAACTTCTCCTTATGACAATGACAACAACAGGGTAGTCTCCTTATAAATGTATATCCATACTGAAAATTAACTATTCCCTGGAAAAATACAACTTCTGAAACACAAAACCCTTTAAAAATAACTATGATTATTTAGACCTCAAAGGGAAACATAATCTATTTGTAATGCAGCGCTATCAGACTTCTAAGCAACATCTCCTGCATCTGGAGTACCAATTTAGGAGTGGAGTAACAGAAAGAACAAACGCACTGATACACCGACGCTGTGATTTGGATTTTCAGTGAGAAGTCCATAAAATAGGAGATGATTTTCCTCAATATTTTCAAGCCTGGTTTCACAGAAGCCCCTGCAGAAGCTGTTCTGAACACCTGCTGCTCCCAGTGCATGTGGAAGAAAAGCTATTTAAAGATAGGCTGCTGGATACACCTCAAACTCGACTTAATGGCAAGTCTTGTTGGGATCTAACTACTTTTATTTCTAGATACAGTTTTCCTAAAACTCTGGATGCATTTTATATTACCAGGGAAAATAAAAACAGGCAGAAATTCAACACTGAAATAATTCTATTGTAGTTTACAAATAAATATAAAACCACTCTTGGATACAGTTAAATTTTACCCTAGTGAGAAAAACTCCAGTGTTTTAAGAGGCCTAGAGACGGTGCGTTCAATAGCATCTCTCCTGACAGCAGCATTTATCTCCTTTCTGTGGTTAAACTGTGCTGGAGGGACAGTCCCAGTACTGGGAATGCTCGGGGAAAGCCCTCTGCAAGGATAATTTACCATTTCACGAGGATGGGATAAAGGAAGGACGGGAGGACGGGACGGGAGGGTTTCTCTCCAGGAGATGGAGCTGCAGCTCCAGAGCTCCGGGCCCGCAGCCGGCGCGGGAGCCCCGCTCGGCACCGCAGCGCAGCGGGATGCGGGATGTACACCGGGATAGAGCCCGGGATAGAGCCCGGGATAGAGCCTGGGATAGAGCCTGGGATAGAGCCTGAGATACACCGGGATAGAGCCCGGGACAGAGCCTGGGATAGAGCCTGGGATAGAGCCCAGGATACACACCGAGATACACTGGGATAGAACCCGGGATGGAGCCTGGGATACACCGGGATGCACACCGAGATACACCGGGATAGAGCCCGGGATAGAGCTCGGGATAGAGCCCGGGATACACCGGAATAGAGCCTGGGATACACCGGGATACAGCCCGGGACAGAGCCTGGGATAGAGCCCGCGATAGAGCCCGGGATACACCGGGATACAGNCCGGGATACAGCCCGGGATACAGCCCGGGATACACCGGGATAGAGCCTGGGATACACCGGGATACAGCCCGGGATACAGCCCGGGGTACAGCCCGGGATACACCGGGATAGAGCCTGGGATACACCGGGATAGTGCGTGGGATACACACCGAGATACACCGGGATACAGACCGGGATACAGCCCGGGATACAGCCCGAGGTACAGCCCGGGATAGAGCCCAGGGTACAGCCCGGGATACACAGGGATACAGTCCGGGATACAGCCCGGTAGCTGGACGATCCCCCCGGGAACTCCGAGACAAGAGCTCAGGGAAGGCCCGAGAAGGCTTTTCCGAAGGTCGTTTCCAATGAGGCGTCTCTGCTGCAGGTACGGCCAGAGCTGCCACAGTAACAAAACCCGGTGGGTTGGGAGGGGAACACGCTGGGATGCGAGGAATGCTCCTCCCGGTTACCTCCTTTCCCACACACCTGCACTCACAGGCATACACACAACGCCACCGACAGGTTTCTCTAGCAGCCCATATGCGAATAAAATAAATATTTATTTAAATGCATGCCTATTTATTTAAATAAATATTTATTTATTTAAGATATTTCCCAAAAAAAATCCAAAAGTTTAATCCGGAGACCTAATATCGCTTACTCAAAACCCGCTACACTCAAAAAAAAAAACCAAAAAACCCAAACCAAACCAAACAAACAAACAAACAAACCACAAAAAAACCTCACACCAAGACTAGCAAAACCCCACAGATTCTACCATACAAATCTCCCAGAATGTTTTTTTGTTTGGGTTTTTTTTTTTTTTTTTAATCAACCTGTTAAGGGCCATCACCTTGTCCCTCCACACGTCACCCCTCTGACCTCAGACCAGCACTGCCACCAGACAGCCACAGTGACAACCCCACTGTCACACCAGCCACACGTCCTGGAGACTTGGCTCAGCCAGCCACAAGCAGCAGCACCAAACAAGTCCCCACCTACATAATTTTACTGCAAACACACCAAAGGACGGGGAGACAAACACACAAAAGCACAGCCACACAAAAGGACAGCCAGGCAGAGCTTTTCAAACATGCTTTGAAGGCTTAAACGCGACCCACGCCCCTACCTATAAGGAATATTTTAATAAAGGCACTGGCACATCAACCTGTCAGATGTATTTTTCCACCTTTCTTTTCAACAGGATAATTTACAGGTGGAATGACAAACCTAACCATCAATTTCCTCCTTCCAAACTACATCTTCAGTTGCTACTAGACTTTGCCCACCAGAAGCAATTTCATTTGAAAATAGCTGACTCAATTAACTGAATCTTCCCAGAACATTTACTAGATATAAATATCAAGAAGCCTCCATGCAAATCTACAGTGTACAGCCATTTTCCTACCTCAAAACTCACCTTTTGGGTAAATACACTCATTTTGCTCTGCCAGGATAAAATATTTATCTACCAACCTAGCTCCACGTGAGTATCAGCCTGCAGAAATGTCCATATTGTACAGTTTATTGAGAAATTAAATTACTGCTAACTTTGATTGCAGTAACTATAAAAATCACCATAGTAGCAAATGCATTATATATCCAACTATGTTAAAAAAAAAAAAAAAAAGATTTTTAAGTGATAATTTTCAGCGGGGTAATTTTTTGAGCTAGTTTTCCTCATCTCAAAAGCATCAAAGTCACAAGTTTTCACAGTCAAATCTTAATTGTTGTGTTTTGCAGACCTGTTGATAAAGCCTACAGGAATTCTAATTAGCTGTGCTGCTGCATTCCAGCTTCTGCTGGATCTGCTGCTGTTCTCAGCATGAGCTCTCCTCTTGCAGCTTGCTCAGCCGAGGATGAATAGAACCACTGGAATCTTGGCTTTGATCCAGCTTACAAAACCTGTAGAATGTATTTATTGTTTTAATTGTCTGTTTATTCATTCTCTCTAATTTTCCATCTCCAGCTTCCTCTGTTCAGAGAGTAAAAGAAAAATCTTAGCTCCTAAAAATCAGAGAGCTCCTTTGTAAATGTAATTTTGAATAATAAAATAGAGTAAAAATGAATAATAGTAATAAAGTGACAGCAATAAAGTAACGATAAAATAAAAGGGAATAAAAAGAAAGAGCCGTTTAAAGTAATTACTTTGGATATTCAGACTTAGCATGAATAGGGGGAATTCTAATGAGATGTTAAAGAACTACTTTCATCTGCTTTTTGTAACGAACTATCTCCCAAGGAAAGAGGTTTTATTATCTGAAATTTGTAATTTTAATATCTCTATTTTTGCACTGAAGTACTCAATAGTTTAAGTTTGCAGGAAGTAATTCATGAAATGAACTTTCTTATCCATTTTGTGATCTACAGTAAGAGTTAATAATGGATACTGGTCGAGCAGAGTCAAAAATTCAACATGCACATTTAACTTCTCCTCCCCTTTTTCTCCCAGAAGTTACATAATTCACTCCCACAATGCTTTTGCAGCAAAGACAGGACACCAACTATTTCTTTAAGCAATAATAACAACACAGCACAATCAGAATGAAAGGAAAATGCTGTTTAACCACACAGCTTTCCCTAGAATCACACCCACCACAGAGGTGCTGCTGATATCACTTCCTGACATGAAGAACAGCATGACTGCTCCAAATTATCAATATGCTCAGATCACTAATTACCAAAAAAAAGAAAAAAAAAAAAAAAGAAAAGAAAAAAAAAGAAAAAAATTAGGAAAATCGCAGCTTTCAAGTACATTTAAAAGTGTCTTTCCACCAAAAAAAAATTAAATAAATTTGTCACTGTAGTAAATTGTTCTCTCTCCTGCTCTGTCAGTTGTGCACACAGTGGCAGTGATTTATAGCCCAGCTGTGTGACAGACAGCCGAGGCTCTGTGCAAACTCTGCAGGACACCTTTTCCATAAAAGTGAGGAGTGATTTAGCTGCATGAGTTCCATTAACACTAATGGGTGTCACATGGCCAAATCCCCATGCCCCACTCTAAAATTTTATATCTCTGTGTAATTAGAAATAATCTTCTCTGAACTGACTTCCTTTCTGCCTGAATGTGTGAAGAAACAGCTCAGAAACACTGCAGGGCCAAGCCACCAAGGCACTGGTGACAGCTCTTGCAGGACACCCAAGAGACTTCCCAGGGTTCCAACCATTCCTCTCTCGCTTTCAGAAGTCTCAGTTTCCCTCTCTGAGGTATTTCAATTGTTGAAAACAGATTTCGTGTTCCTTTCCTGACACAAAAGACACAAAATAGTGATATTAAGCTTTCCTCTCATAACAACTCAGTCACAGAAACCAGGTATTTACTTATTTATTTATTCTTCTATTTCTTTGGGGCTGCTGCATCTCTTTGACCATACCCTGTGCAATGAGCTAAAAACCCATAAACACACCCTTTTCCTAGGCCAGGAAGGAACACCCTAAAAAACTCTAAGCTGGGTTTAATCTTTCAGAGCAATTGCTGCAGTCATCTTTTCTTCACCAGGCCAGGAAGATCCTTTTGTGTCTGTTTCTTCAGGTTATGTTCAATAATTCATTTCCCTGCTGTTTCTACCATGACACCACCTCATGAAAGAGTGATCTGGTGCTCACTCTCACACGAGTGTGCAAAATGAAGAACGACCAAAAAAAATAGATTTATCCACACCACACAGAGGAGTTTGTATAGGCCCGAAACTCCTTTGCAGAAAATCAGCTGCAAATAACCTGCCAGAAGGAGATGGAGGATTGGGGCTACCAAGTTATCTGTGCACTCCTGTCTCCAGAAAACAGAGCCTCAGACGAGTCAGGTACTTACTGAGAGGTTCTCCAGTTGGACATGGAGAAGGGTATATATGAATAAGGGTAAATAATGATTAGGAAGGGCAAAGTAAAAATTAAACAACTTCAAAGCAGCACGAGTGGGTTACGAGTGTCTTTTCACGTCCACCCCTCTCCCAAGATTGAAGCCATCGCTTTCACAACTTCAATTAAGAGATGAGAAAGAAAGTGAAGGCAAAAAGTAAAATCCACAAGCAGAATAAAAAGCAAACAGGGACAAACATGCACATTCACAAACACAATCTAGAACAAAAACCTGCAGCAAACAGGTAAAGCCATGACAGTAAGATGAAAAAGCATTTTAAAATGCCTGAAATGCTTCTTTAGAGACAACGCTGATGATGTCTTTGGGTTCACTCTACCTATTTATGGAAGGCGTGTGCCTCTGTGAGCTACATGGACATGACACGAGTTTTGTATCCACTGCAAATCGAACCAGAAACTTCAAGCAGAGGCTTTTCTGAGCTGCTCAAGAGTCTCTCAAGAGCCTGCAGGCCACCAGAAACTTCCCCATTGTGCTGAGGGCTCTGCTGCACGCCAGGACTCCCCACTGCCCATGGGAGGCCAAAATAGTTTGGTTCGTGCCCTTGGTCTATTGCAGCCATTGGAGCCATTCCCAGGAACTGCTTTTCCCACACATCCAAACTGAGCCGTTCATTTCACTTAACACCTTTCCAAACCAAGCAAAAGCCCACATTACTCTGATTGTTGCCATTTTCACGTGAAGCTAAACTGCAGTTACCTCTGCATTCTCTTCACCTTCTCCTGGCAAAACCTCCTTTTAGTGCTATACTTTGAAAAAAGAAAAATAAATCTATTTTTTTCTAGGTCTCTCAGCTCTAAAATGAGGGAGGACTCATCATCCTGTTTACAGTCAGGGTCAATCCACACCTCAAACTGCTTCCAAAACTCCTGCTAACTTTAATAGCCTCAGGATATACTTGGAGATACTCTGTGAAAGGAGATCTTGCAGAGCAAAAGACAATTTTTCTATTAAATAAAAGTTGCCCCTTACCATTTTTGTCCTGGAGTTGCACAGTAAATTAGAAGTTCTACAACTCAGCATCACCAGCTGTAAAAATATTACCTACGTTATCATCCTTGCCATTCATCAGGGTTAAATAACTTGGGTTTGACAAGCAAGGAAAATAGCAGTCATTTTTCATTACCATTAGGTGAAATACGAGCAAATAGACTGTCTAGGCAGGTAAATTTCATGATTATTCCACAACACTGTTTGCAATGAAGTCAAGTTAAAAAATACTCCAATTCTGGCACTGCAAGAGTAGACAGAATGTACAATTCTTAAGGAAATCTTTACTGTGCACTGCTGCTGCCTGTAAAACTCGTAAGTAGTTTGTTTTAAATCTGTTGCTTCAAGGAAGATGTGGTTTGATGATAATAAGTAAATACCTCGAGGTTGTGTATTGTGTGCTCTCCCTCTCAGGGTAGTAACATCACTCGTTATTCTCCGTAGGTTTAGAGTTTGATGCCTCCTTTAAATTATTTTTTAAAGGCAGAAGTAGTGGTTCTACCTGCAGCAGGTTTTGCCATTTCACATTATAATTTGATTGGTGTAATTAAGCTCTTTGCCCTTACCCCAGCACCACAGCTCTGTGAGCTTCTCAGTACTGAACTCCTCTGGGAATGAGAACCTTGCTGGTTTTAAAGCTGCCATTTCTTTGGCTGTAAATACTCAAATCAAACTGTGATGCAGCAGATGAAAACCTTCCCTTGATCTCCTCCGAGTCCTCCCGGAATCTGAGCAGTTTGCAGGATGTGAGTTGATTCAGCAGTGCCAGAATTTCAGCCAAACACGAGGCTGATTCTCGGTGACAATCCAAGTGACGCCTGCAGAGCAGTGACACAACAACACCTCTGCCCACTCCCAGCGCCCCTGAATCCTGAAAAAAACTAACCATGGGCCCTCCCGGGTCTATTCCTCTCTGCAAAGTTAATTGCACAGTTTCTCTGCTGAGACTCCAAATTCTGGAAAGGTTTTTAACGTTCAAAATTTAAGATCTTCATGTCAAAATCCTTGCACTCTCTTTCTGCTCTCTTTCCCATAGCTGGTCTCCACACTCCAGTGGTCTCTGACCCACCAGGACACAAACTATTCCTTTCCCAGGGAATAAGGTGTCTAGAGACTGTAGATATTGATGAAATCATCTGTAGCAAAGGCTGGCATAGCCTGCAGACACAATTATTCTCAGATCTGGATTTTTCATAACAATATCCCGAGTGCTCCATTTTTCTACAAAGAAAAAAGTACATTTCCTCAGAAAATTTGATGGCCAATATCAGCAAATATATCAGTCTAGATAAAGGCAGAAAATTCACAGAATCTGGGCATCAAAATATGCAGAAACAGAGTTTTTTTTAAGAAAATAATCCACTCATATATTCCCATTTAAATGGCAACTCTTCCTTCTACTCATCATTGTGGTGATCTCTGCACAAACGTCTGTGTCATAATAGGAACTCCCTCCTCATTATAAACCTGGTCTTTCCTATAGGCCTGCCCTCTACTGAGCCAGCCTGCAATCCTTAGGAATTTATTTCCATTAAAAGAACTACATGGGGCATGAAGTGAGAGTTTCAGGAGGGAAAAAGTCACTTGGTAAAAACCCCATCAAGATAAATTCACTCACTCATGAAAAGAAGAAGTGACCTGCAGCAAGGAGGAAAAGGATATGAAAGGGTAGCTCTGAAATTTCATTTCTGTGCCATTTTGGACAGCTAAAGAAAGTTCTTGCATTATCCAGCTCTTTCTCCTTGACTTGCACAGTGCAGTGGCTGCCCAGTGCTCACACACTCGGTTTCCAATCATAAGTATATGAAGAGAGACTGAGACTGGAAATGGAGGGATGCTCCTTTCTCTCTCTCTCTCTCTTTTGTGAAAACCCAAAATATTACCGAAGAATTCAAGAGCCTGAGCTGAGTCTAATTGAAATTGCTGAACCACCATTATCTTTCATTCCTTCTGATTTGTCAATTGCTAATGAACGCCTTGAGCAGTGCAAATGTAAGAAATGTTAGTTAAAGAGATGATCCCAGGAAATTTAACTGCTGTCACACCTTTCCACAGTGAGGTGATGCACTCCAAGCCAGTTGTTATTCTTAGCAACAAATTAGAGAGCATGTAAGAAAGAGTCCTAAGCAGAGTTAAAAGTTAAAAAGATCCTTCTTTGCCAGAGAAGAGGAGAATACCGTGGTGAAAGAAAGTGCTGACAGAAATGTCACAGAAATGCACTAATGACAGCAGCACTAGTGGCTCACAAGGCAGTAGGCAGGAAAAAAAATGACAGCAATGAACACCAGGTTTTAACACTCCACAAAAAAAAAAACCCAACCAGATGTAAATCAACTATATTTTTAACAGAGATGCTCACAAAAATTGCACTTCAATCCAGCACCTAGAAACTTCTCCTCTTCCAGTCATGATTTCTAAGGCATTTATCTTAAAATCTCCCCATGCAGGAAGTGGAAATCAACTTGCAAACCACACTCGGGAGCAAAATATTCTGCCACCCTTTAATCTGTGTCTTACCAACGTCGAAACAATTGATACTAGAAGGGAGTAATCAACAGGAAGGGTGATCTCAGAGCAAAAATGCAGTGTCTGCTGCTTTGCACTTCTACATAAAGCATCCGATGGGGTGTAAATGAACCACCCAAACTTGCAGTGGAGAGTTTTCTCACCTCAAGCCACAAGTCTGAACCCAAACTATTTCTGAATCGTTGTTTGGTTTGTTTTGCTTTTTCCCTTTGGTTTGAGGTTTTTGGCGGGGAGAGGGGGTTGTTAATTGCTTGGGTGGTGGTTGGTTTGGTTTGGGTTTTTCCTTAATAAAGAAATCCTCACTGGCTTATATTAACATTTAATATACTGGTTACAATTAATGCTGTTTGTTGTCTCAGAAAAGACAAAAGAGTAAACATTGGACATGAAATGATCCTCCAGGAGAGGTCCTGCCCCACCTGGGACAGCCTCTGACACCACTCCTGCTCTTGGTCAGCTCTGGCAGCAAAGAATCTGTGCCTTCAGTGCTGCTATCACAGCAGCCTCTAGGAGGTCAATTCAGTTATTAATTACTTCACTGAGTGATCAGCTTACAATTAGTCAATTAACGTTTTGTTAATTATGTCCTGGATTACCAGCTTTTAGTCATGAAAATTAACGGCGCAATTATTCCGCAGAAAGAAATGATCAAGCCAAATCCAGTAAATGACCAGTTTCACTTCAAAGAACACACTTGTAAAAGAGAACGTAATAAACCAGAAGCATATTTAACAATATCCCATTTCTACTCCAGCTGCTCCAATTATTTTTTTGTCTTTAGCACCTGGTAGCACTGCCAATTTTAACATTTCAAAACTAACATTATACCCTGACTAGGTACCTCTGTTAATTTCTAATTGAACAAATTGATTCCAGTGTATGCAGAGATTTGCTAATTAAAATGACTGATGGTCAATACCAAAGTCATTTACAGTTCTTGTCAACATATCTATCTTGTTCCTGAATATATCAGGCACATTATGAGATATTAAAATGCATCAATGACAAACTTTGAGGAAATAATTGATTAAGCCTGTGTATTATTCACTGGTTTTGGAAAGAAAGCAAAGATTCTGCACATCATTTGAGAGAACAGGGTCATCCAAGCATCTCCATGGAATTAACATCGTAAACTAACATGGAATCAGAAAAACACGTGGAACAAAAGTAAGCAATTAAGCCATGTGCCCAGAACAACAAAGCTGGTGGCACAACTGTGCCAAGAAAATTTAGGGATTTGTGCAAAATATCAGCAGTATGTGCAGCAAGAATCAATAACAAATTACCAGCAGTATTGCCCTGTATCCAATCTGATAGTTCACAACAACAACAACCCAGGCCCTGGGACTTGAGCAATTAAAGAGCACTGATCACCAGGAACCAATTAATAAAATAAGTCTGTGCACAGATTCACATCTTGCATCCTCCTTGCTCCCATATAAGCTCCTCACCCTAATGCAAGAAATCCCACTAAACGTGGCCTTGACTGCCCACTCAAGCACTGGGTTCAGAGCTGTCCCAAGCAGTTAATTCCAGAAGATATTCAAGAACCTCCTTTCAAAAGTGGGAGCTAAACACAAACCAGAATTTTTTGATTATTTTAAAAGAGGTTCATGGTCCGAGTATCCCAAAAAAGGCTGGATTGAGAAAGCTGTGTGCAGGAGAATGAGTGGCCGTAATGTGACCATCAACAGGACAAGCCCAGGGCAGGAATTCAGCAAGGCAAAGACTAAAGCCTGGTACAGCACATGCTGACAGCTCACACCTATGGGACTTCACCCTCCCTATGCACATGAAGTCTGAACCAGCATTCCTGGCATCTTGTAGGCCCAATAATGTTCATTTTAAGGTTTAAGAGATCATATTTTATTATAGGGACTAATATTATTTCCTGAGACTAGTATGAAGGATTCCCAAAAACTCAATGTACAACCAAAAGTCAGTGAACTTAAGCCACTCTTAAATATTCAAGAAGATAGTTAGAAGCTGCTTTGGAGGAATTTTTCCTGATTGTTGTGTCTTCACCTTCTGATTTGGAACATTCCATTGGCATAAAATGATTGCTTTGCTCAGGAGTTTGTTCTGTTGTTGTCTTGGTTTGAAAGGCAGGTGTCTGCTAAGGAAGGCAGGAGCCTCCCTTGGAATGGAAGATGCAACCCCCTTCCCTCTGGATTATTATAATTTTGAAATTGAGGGGCTTTCAGGCAAAGATATGGGGAATGGGAATAACAGTTCTTTTACTAAGATAGATAGATAGATAGATAGATAGATAGATAGATAACAAAGCAATAATACAGAAACACTGTTATAACCTGACAGAGTCCGGGTACGACCTGACACCCTGCCAGGCAGGGTGGTGGCAGCAGTCCCATCAGGTGACAGCTGCAGTTCTCTTGGAAGTGGTTCTGTTGAAGTGGTGATCTTGTAGAAAAGGTCTGGTCTCCTCAGAAGGTCCCGTGGTGGTTGTGTAGCTCTTGTCCTCTGGGAATCCAGTGGGAAAGGCTTTTTGCGGTATTCAAAATCTCAGATTATATCCAGGATGGCATGCGTGGCTCCTACACCTGTGCG
>VYZQ01048027.1:0-42038 GCA_013400655.1 Mystacornis crossleyi | reverse complement strand
CCCCTGGAGGGAGGATGGGTCATGGGAGAGATGAAGAACTCTGCCCCACCTGGTGCCAACAGCTGCCCATTAACAGGAGATATCCCCATGAGTTTCCCAGGGATGAGCCATGCAGGAGGTGGGGCAGCACTGTCCCACCCGGTTTGAACAGCTCATGAAGGTGGTGATAGAATACACACTTTGGGGCACATCTTACACTGTAACCCAGGACAGCTGTCTACCAAAGTCCTCCAAAAATATAAAGTCCATCACCTCTGCAGGCAGCCTGTGCCAGTGGTTAACAGCCCTCAGCATGCATAACTGTCCATGCAGAAGATTGATTATCAGCCTGCACGTGCGCTTTTAATTGCTGTCATGGAATAATCACCACAGCACCTCTCGTGAAACGTCCCTGAGAAACTCAAAGGATCTCCGAGACAGAAAATCAAACCCAAAACAATCAACAGGACAGTTCTGAAGTGTCTTTTTCACAATCGTATGCCAAAATACTGGTTACAGTTGAATGCAGGTGGGTTGGGTAAAAACATCACAAAATGATTTAATTTTTTTTAAAAGTCGGTTGTATTTTATAAAACTTTTTAGCACTGACACTTCTATACTTTCCCAGGATAACACAGAAAATTGAGCTGTGACAACTACACTGCTCTGATTAATGTGAATGAAAGGAAAGAGTGCTTCTCTGGCTCTCAAAATCTTTCTGAGCAAAGCAGACTTTAATAATTCACAGTTTGAGAAATTGCAATTTCCTTTTCACAAACAAAAATTACTTGATCGAGCCTAGATTGAATTAATTTTATACTTCTGGGAACATCAGCAAACAATCTTTTCTGCAGAAGACTGAAGTAGGAACAACGTTGTGCAGACACTGCAACAACATGCCAATTACCATGGCCCAGTCTCTGGTGAAATATATTTCCAATTTTCAAAGTTGAAAGACCTTCAATAATGGTAATTAAAGATGTTCTAATGCTTAAACCCCTGTATGCACCAGGGATGGGAAGAGAGATTAGACAGTTTCCAGTGGCTTAGCGTGGAGCTGATGTTGCAGAATCGAAGTGGGACCCTGGCAGAGCCCACGTGGCCCCATTTCCAGGCACTCTCGGGATCCTCCGGCTGCCAAACCACGGCAGGGACCTGCTTTCACAGCTCATTAGCCTGAACATGCCAAAATCACACCAGGGACTTTCCTAACAGTCTGCCAGCACAGAGAGTTGGGTTCCAGCACCCAGGATGTCTCCTAGGAACACTTGAATTGAGGATATATTCAGCCCTTATTTGCATTTTTACTTATTTCACCCTCAGCTGGCTCTGTGTTATTGAAAATATGCATTCTAGGTGCTTTTCTGTGTCTAAATTGGATAAATGGACTGATAGATATTAAATGATATCCTCAATGGCACAACGAAACTTGATTTAAATCAGTAAAAAAGAAGTCAGTAGGGCAGATCACCAATCACTATTAGCTCAAGTCTTCTCTTTTAATAGAATAAGCAGCCTCTAAATTGAGAAAAATTGCAGTGGAAGTAAAATGTGGTAATTGAGTTCACATTGTAATCTCCTTCAATGCACTAATATTTCAATGCATCCAAAGGCAGAACACACTAAGGCATGTTTAACTTCTCTTCCATATTCATTTTCTTTCACAGCAGGCAACTGAAAAGCCACACACAAAGAGCAAACTCCCCACGTTTGATTTGCTGGACAGTCACTTAGCAGAAAAAAAGAGAATAATTAAATCTATTCACTTGCAATTTGTATTTATAATGTATTAGTGTCCAAAGCTCAGCCCTAGTTTTGTATTTGCCTTCTTTCCCCAAAGCAGACTACGACCTGATTTTTACCAGCATTATCTACATAAGTATCCCATACTCAGAATGGACATGCAACATTACATGGATCAAACACAAAATACCTTCCGAGAAACCTAATCTGAAGTGTCGCCACAAAATATTCAGAATCATCGTGCAGATAAAGACCCCAGTCCTACAGAGTGTTCTCCTTGGAACACACGCTGGAAACTCACAGGTGTGAGACCTGGGTGTGCGGAAGGGCCCAGTCCCCGCCCCGGCAGCCTTTCAGAACCTTTGCTCTTCCTTCAGGGAAGATCTGATGAGAAAGTGAAAGCTATTTCTCGACGAGAAATTATAAAATGCAGGGTGTACAGCATGAGCACGCCTGTGGAAATGCCCGTGACATCGAATCTCGTGGCTGCAGGACAAGGCTGCAGTTCCAGCCTGGCTCGGGGGGACAGCAGCAAACCCGAATCTGGGCAGGGCTGGAGAGGACGGAGGAGTTTCCCACCGGGGATCTGTGCTGGAGTCGCCCGCTGTGCCCAGCCCTCTCCAGCAGCACCTGAGGCACACGGGGAAGGTCAGAGGGCACCTGGAGGGGTGTGAGCTCCTGAGACCCTGAACCCATCCCCTGTGCATGCAGATTTAGTGTCTGATGAGGGAGCCACTTAGGTGGCTTTAAAAGCCACTCAGGGGACTTTTATGTGGTTTGAAATGTATTTTTCCACTTCCTCAGCGTTTGACAGTGGGCACTGAATCTTCCTAATCAGAAGAGATTATACTTTAAGACCTGAAGCTCTCATGAAAGCCCTGGATGTGCTTCACACGTTTCAACAGATGTGACCCACCTTTATAGGCACATAAAATATTTGATGTTTAAATATGCTCGTCCTTTTAGAACAGCTTGTATTTGTCACTTGTTCAGGGCAAGGAGATTTATTTTCACCAGGGTATATTTAGGGGGGGGAAAAAATCCAAAAAATCAAAAGAAATATGGTTTCTGATCTAATGAATTTCACATTCTGTGCCAATAATAGAATCGAAGGAGAAAGGGAGAAGGATGGGAAAACTAAAAAGGAAAAAAAAAAAAAAATCCTTAAACATTTTAGAGCATGAACTCAAAATCTCCATCTAGTCATTTATCTTTAAAACTGCACTTATTTTTATTTACAACATGACAATATTAAATCACAGTTTCTGAAAAAAATCAAGTATAGTAAATTATTAAAATCCTCAGATAAACTTTTCAGATAGTGGTCCTATCATATTTTATATGATAAGTGGAAAAGAAAGCTGTGGAGTAGAGTCACACTACTCCTTGTCTAAGACCACTCACAGGAACAAAAATAACTGTACAAGAAAAACCCACTTTACTCCCAGCCCCCAAGTCACTAGGCTGGAAAATAATTAAATACACAGGAAATTTTATTTCCTAGACGAATTTTCACCATGTTCCTTGATTAGACATCTTCCTGCATCCCTGTTGATTCCCAATAACTTCCTGAGCAAGGAACTGATATTTTGCCAGGAGAAATTTCTCACAGTTTGCCATCAGGGGCTGATCACACACATTAGACCAACTCTACTGCACTTACAAATTCCAGGAAAAAAATTCCTTCTGGGTTTTCCAGGCTAAAAAACCCTCCCTAGCTGCAACTACCTGAGTTCAAAAGTGAGAGATTAAAAACCATTGGTCGTGAAGTCTCCTGATGCTTCAATTCTTACTCCAAATCTGGAAAATACCTTGGCTTGAAACCACAGCCACCTCTCTCCCTGTTTAGTAGCTGGAAAAACTGCCCCATTGCTTATTTTCCATCCATTTTCCATTAAAAAGTTCAGAAATAGCTTGCAAACCACAGCTGGACCCTGACGAATATTTCACATTTAATTTTCCCTTTTCTTCACCAGTTTGATGAACGGCTCTAAGAAGTTCTATAATACAGGAAGAGATACATTAGAACTTGTTGAGCTACCAAGAATTCTGCATTTTTTCATTTGATCCCACACAATTAAAACATCAAGGTGACATTAAATTTTTATGGAGATTGATTCCCAAAGATACTTCAAAGACTTTTTCGCTCTTATGAAGACATAATTACACAAAAATCTTCCTTTTCTAAGAAACCCAAGCTTTTCACATAGAAACTTTTGCTGCTTGCCTGGCTGAAAATAACTGTGTTCTAAAATTTTAAGATACCTCAAAATATCCTCATTTTTAGTAAACAATGAATCATATTGTTATATCATTTTAGTGATGATAATATGCTAGAAAGACTTTTGACAGAATTACCTATTGCACCCCTGCAGCCAAATTTCTGAGATTTGGACAAGATAAATGGAAATGAGCCCCTATAAATGGGCTGAAAATTGTCCAGGCTGGACAAATGAAAGGGTTTTAATTAATAGGCCTAAGTCCAGCTGCCAGTCAGTACCAGTGGCACGGGTGGCAGTTTTTTCACATATTCAAAGCATACACATAATTTACTTCCTATTTATCATTACCAAGTGCCAGGCAGCAAGAGAAGTTGTACTCAAGTAAAAGCATGGCTTAAATATTAGCTATTAAAAGTAAAAATAATTAAAATAGATGCTTTAACTGCCTGTGTAAAAGTCCAATTACAGCTCTAGAACCATGAAAACTGAGTGGTAAAGCTATTAAGTACTAATACACCATTGTACTTACTACAAACAACAGAACAGCTCAATTAATTCAGTTTAATTACTGCAAACCAGTATAAAATGTAGCAATTTACTACATATTAAGTCAACAGTTTAAAGCGCAGCCAAACATTGATGCACAAAAACCCACAAGAGATGAACAAATGATAAAATTCTATTCTGAACAAACGAGCAAACAGTAAATGCAAGAACGTTTCCAGATTCACAAAGCTCAATCAGATAAAGCTGATGAGATAAAACCGATTAAACCGAATTTTTCTTAAAGAAAGGGTGTTGCTATTTTTTAAAATCTTTCTATAATGTAGAAATACAAAAGACTAATCTGGGTAAAATTTTCACGCTTAAATCACCAATTCTTAAAATTTTTAGTTGTCGCTTTGATTCATTAACATTGATGAACAGTTGTTATTGATTTGGGGGAGTAAAATCCTTTAAAGCAGCGGTACAGAAACAATCAATATATTTGGACAGATTTTCCCACAGCACCTCTGTCCACTAAGACCTCCTGCTCCTCCTGCCTCCCCCGAGCTCCTTAGGACGGCTCTATTTTCAGTCTGGCTCAAGACAAATTTGAGTTTTTACTTCCCCCAACTTTGTCACGGACAGCAAAGTTTTGAATTTAAGTTAGTTCAAGTTTTCTTCAAGAGAATATAACTTTTCAGCAGGAAAGATTAAAAAAAAAAATTAGTGTACAAATTTGCATACCAGCTGCAATTTGCTGGCATTCCATTAAAAGAAACAAAAAAAAAAAAACCCAAAAGACCCAAAAACCAAAAAACAAACAAACAAAAAACACAAAAAAAAGAAAAAACCAAACAAAACAAACCAAAAAAAAACACATCAAAAAAACCTCCTTCAGCAAACTCAATTGTTCAGTGTAATTCAGGGCTTGGACTAAAAATTGCAGAAAGCCCAAAACAAGACAAAGAAGGAAAAAAAAAAGGAAAAATGTTTACTGAAGTTGTGATTAAGGGTGGGTAATGTCACACATGGCAAGAACATCCTACCTACAGGATTTCTAACATTCTGTTCAGTGAATATCTACAAACAGATTTCTAGGCCACTGACCCACCCGATATTGAAAGCTGTTTCTGAATTTGACATTTTCTAGAGCAAATATTCAATTTTGGGCTCAAACCCAGAGAGTGTCCTCAAACAATCCTTTAACACATGCCTAGAAAGGTGTAAAGCTGGAAGGCAAATTCACTTATGGCTGGACTCGAAGACACACAGAACAACCCCTGTGTCACTTTGTCACCCTTGTGAAAAATCCGGAGAATTTCCTGAGAACTGCACCGAGCCTGCAGCCAGTCTCTGGGCTGGCTGCAGCACGAGCTGATTTGGGCTGACTTAAATATTCTTGGGGAGGTCCAAACTCGGTGCCATCTGTGCAGCAGCACCCCAGAGCTCCAAGGAGAAGTCCAAGGACTGAACATCTGTGTTATCCCCGCGGGGTGTGGGCACGCAGTGCTGCTCGTTCCTCGGGCTGCCTGCAAGAACAGGTCCGGCCTAGATGTGTTCCAGTTATTAAGGAGTGTCAGAATAGTGATAATGATGGCAGAAACAGAGGGTTTGGCTGGATCAGGCGTGGCAGAGCGGCTGCCCAGGTGCCACCTCCCCCGGTGCCAGCCCTGCCATGCCCAGGACCCGCAGCACCCCCAGCTTCCCCCCCGAGACACAGCTGTGATGGCCCCAAACAGCCCCAAAACGCCACAGCCCGCCTTCCACGGCCCAGCCAGCCAGCACCCAGCCCCAAAACAAGCCCAAAGCCCAAACCACTGCCCGCTCCCTGCTCTGGACACCAACTCCTGCCCGGCAGTTCTGAAGCAAAACGCGCTTGGTGCCGCGGCAGCTCGGTGCCTGCCCGGGGTTGAGGCGGGTGTTGCTCCCAAACTGGCACTGACAGCACTCCTGGGAGATGAGAAACCACAGACAAACCTGGCAGGGAAACGACTGAGGGAGACAGACAAGTAGAAAGACATCCTACTCCAAAACACCCGATTGTATCCACTCAGTTCACTCATCCAAGTCAGCCCAGCCCACTGCAGAACCACCCATGCGAGAAGTGACAATCCCCTGACATTTAACCAGAATTATTCTGAGTAGTGTCAGTGGAAACATCCGTGCTCTATTTGAAGCAGCATTTTGTCTCCTGAAGCACTGCAGCATCACAAGGCAGGGCTGGAGAGTGAAACATCAGCTCTGGGCGTGCAGAGCTTGAGATTATAACTATTAGGCTCAGATCAGGGTGCTGAAAGATAAACAGAGTAGTCTCTCTGTGAAGAGTCATCTTCATAATAATTCAAAAGATATTGTATCTCCGAATGTGGAAATGAAAATAAAGGGTTTGCACACTATATAAAAGGATTCACTCTGCTTTGCAGATACAGAGTTGTCCAGGATACAGCTGCACAAGGGAGAGAGAAAATGTTTCACTACTGCTTCACCAGCGGGATGAATTTTAGGTGTTCATTAATAAGATTTGATTCTGGCTGATCTGCTCTCCCTCTTTAGAACACTTAAAATTCTGCATAAAATTCTGCTGGCTTGGCTGGAATATTGATGGAAATGTGTGTTTTCTTTTATTTTTTTTTATACTGTCACTAACCTATTTTTCACTGCTTGTTAAAGTAGGCAACCCAGAAGTTTTGTTATGCAAATTCCAAAAACAATGTCACACCACTGGCACGTCAAAATTGAATTCTCAGTAATAAATATGTACAAGTCAGTAATGATCTCAAAGTCATTCTTCAAGATTATTCCACTAATCATTTACAATACATTAGAGGTAAGTCTAATGTGCCATTAAACATTTTCGAGAAAAAATACTACTTTCACTGAATACATTATCCTCTGTGAAGTATTTATTCAGAATGATCCAGTAAATTGCAACACTTTTTTTTCCCTCCTGTGTTCAAAAAGCTGATTATGGCCAGAGGGATCTAATCTATCAATAAGATTTCCAGAATGCCTAAAACACAACTACTCTTTTTTTTTGTTTCTCTTCCCAGTAATCACTGCTGCTCTCAGCATTTGCTCTATTGGCTCGCACGAGCTCTCCACCTGTTTTAATCTCCTAACTGCCATATTAAGATTTATTTTCTATTCATTTTTATTTTCAAACCTTATAGAGGGCAAAAGAAGAACCAAAAGCCTGACACCCAGCATTTTTATTAGCAAATTACCTTGCTGAAGGCAAACTGGGCAGTCCTGTCAACCTCACTACTCCCTTGCAGCACGTCCCTCTCTTTTTTTTTTAATTACTTGCCCATTGACAGAGTCGGGGAGTGCTCCAGTAACTGTACAGCTTCACAGCTTTTTTCTGTGCAGTGTTAATGCTTGGATTCATGCTAGCCTCCAAATTTGTTATTAAAAGTCCCACGGATATGTTGCCTCGGAATTATTACAACCCCAGGGATTTGGAAAATGCCACCAAAACATTCAGCTGCTTCCATTCAAATTGAATTTTTCCAATAACCACAATAAGAATATATTAAAAGAAAATTATCAAGGAGCCTTAATCAAGACTATACCTATCATAAACCAAGCAAACAAAAAAAGTGTTTTTGCAAAAGAGTATCAGGGAAAAGAAAGACCTCACGGACATTTTGCTATTTCAGTGCAAGAACATTTGGAGTAAACAGCAGCAGTAACTTCCCTCCACTCATGCCATGGAAGAATTTACATCCAGTAGTTCATTAGATGCATACCAGTTTAGTTGTGCCTATATCCCAGGGCATTTTAGCCAACAAGATCTCCAGAGGAGGAAAAAAAAGTAAAGAATTAGGAAGAAAGGTGGCCACTCCAGGCTGTCCTTTGCCACCAGCACCTTTGCTGCTCTCTACTTGGAGCACAAAAAGCACCAGGGTGGCTGACTCCCCTCAGGAAGTAGCATGGATTTAACAGCTGGCAAAGGAGAGAAAAAAGCAACAAATTCCTGCAGGAGTTGTTAGGATGCTCCTGGTGGAAGGAAGGATGCCTGGAAGTGGTCTGAGAGCCACAGGGTTCCGTGTAGGTGAAACAATTCACTGTACCCACTCCACTGGCTCCTTGAAATCACATTACAATTTTTACAAAGTACAAATAAATAACTCCACCTAAAAATACCATTCCTCCCCTCCATCACCGTCCTGCCTTTGTAAGGCTTCCTTAGGAATCAGCAATATTCTACTCATGTTTTTTAAATATAATTCAATTTCCCAGCACAAAGGTTTGTTACATGCTGCACTAGCAATGAACTTGCACTCTGTGATTCTCATTTTTAACTTCTCCTTGCTACTATAGAGACAGAGAACTTCCAAAAATTTCTAGTAAAATGTCATTTTGGGTCTGTTTGATAGTGTTGAGCACTAGCAGCTTCAGAAAACCCTTGGGGATATCAGCAAGTGTTTCATAAGTTTAGCAGCTGAGTTTTCACACCAGGCTGCATTCTTGTCTTGTAATCTAAAAAGTCTACACCTGCACAAGATCATCAGTTCCTGGTTTCCACTGAGCTACCAGATGAAAATACTTGTTCCACAGCAAGCAGTAATGACACTCTGTCCTTCCTGCAGCCTCTTCTGGAGAAGCAGAATGACAACTGGGATGCCTCAAACTTGTGCAAACCCTCTGCAGAAATTGTTGCCAGTGGAGGAAGGACAAAAGAACAAAATCTATGCCACAAACAACCTCCAAGTTTGAAGGTTAAACATGAAATAAGATTTCATTTTTCAGACATTTAAATGGATGAATATCCGTTTGAAAACGTGGTATCAGCTGCTTTTCACACAGAAGCAAATAAAAAGCCAGTTGGGAAAGGCAAATCCAGAATTGCTTCAGGACATAATCAGGAATGGAATTTACTCTCCACATTCCTACTTTTCTATAGCACAACCGACAAATTCCATCCTTTTCCCATAATGTATTTACAAAATCCACTCCGGCCCAGATGAAGAAGGAATTTGGGCCAAATCTTATTTTATGCCTACTGCTTTTAGTCAGCAAAGAAGTTGGACATTATATTATTTCATTAATACTTTCCTTGCCAGTGTCCGAGTTCAAGGCCAGCTGCAGAAGCTGAGTATGTTTTAATATCCAGTGATTGGAGATTCCTGTGAAACATCCATCAGGGAAGAGAATATAGGAATTAATTTGCTTCCAAAACAGAGCTCTCCTCTTCCAGCTCGAGATACTATCACAGGTTCTGCCATAGAGGACTTTTCAGTGGGATCTTAAAAACTTCCAGAGAGCAAATATTTGGGCTTTAGTCTGTGCTTTAGTTTTGGCTGTTAGTAAAGTACATTCAAAATCTCAAGTCAGGCAGACAAACTGTGGCCATAAATAGATTTAGGTGAGAGATCAGAGAGAGGGTTTTAACCATTGGAAAGAGAAAGCTTTGTAATATCCTTGCAACTGGAAGACAACAATTAAGCTACTTTTCATCAGCACAACTGATTTATTTTCATCCAGACAAGAGTTCTTCTATACACAGCTGACTAATAGCTAGGGAGAGGCAAGCTAGAAATGGAAAGAAATTTTCAGCCAATGTTTCCAAATTCTTCTACCCATTCATTTTGGAACAAAAGGCTATGTGTGTATGTGCTCCATAAACAATTCATCAATTCAAAACAAATAAATGCAGTGTGTATATTTCAAGCGTGCGGTAATCTTGAAGTAATTTATATCATTTTAATTTAAAAATATCTTCTAAGAGATATTTATGATTAAGTATCAGCTGCAGTTACTTTGTAGAGAAGTGGAAAAAAACATCTGTTACTGCAAAGCAGACCCTGAGCGTGCTGACACAGTTGGAATCTCAGTGAATGGGACACAGGAGAGAAACCATAAATCCTGCCTAGGACAATGTGATGAAGTTTCCTGAGCGCAGCCTCCAAACAGAAATTACTGCCCAAAATACCAACTTAATGGTTCTGTCCTTTATTGCATTTGAAACTTGCTCACGTGAAGTGCAGAAGCTTTACTGAAGATTAGCAGGTGTGTTCTTTTTGTTCTTAAACCTGGCCTGATGCAAACATGGAGAAACCTGGTGACAGGACCCATGGGACTCTCTCATACTCAGTCGTCACACATTTCCTGTTCCTAGGTGGCCTTGCAGACTGTCAGTGTCCCAAAATTTGTGTGGCAGGATGCACAAACTCACCCTGGAGTGAGAGGATGCACTGATTCATCCAGGATATGAAGAGACTTTGTCGCAGATGAGGGAGCTCCACATCTGCCTTCAAATCCTCACTGCAGTCAGATGTCATGATGGCATCCTTAAATTCAACTGTTGGATTGCATATTCTGTATTTCTAATTCTTTTTGTCCAAGCATTGCAGGAGAAGGGTAAAAGAAATCACAGCACCTTGAGATATATGCATGCGACTGCCTAAAAATGACTCTTGAACAGATGAAAAATAAATTATTCCCAAATTCTAAATGTTTCACAAGTTATCACCATCACCCAAACAAAGTTCACCAGGAAGATGTCAACATGTTCAAATTCCAAAATGTGAAAACAGTCATTAAAGAAATCAAAAACCAAACAGAAAACCCAATAAAATCCCACTGTTCTGAAACAACATTAAAGTAAATGGCAAGCAAACTCTCTCACTGAAACTGAATTTATCAGATATTCCATTCATTGAAATTTCAAATTTATAGGTGTTTTTAAAGTAAATTTAAAAAAAAAAAAACCTCAATGTAAATCAGTACAGCATGAAAATTCATTTGAGACCTAGTTTTCATAAGAACAAAATTATTTTTCTTAACACAACCTTTTAAGGTAAGAGTTGAAAGCACAAAAAGCTCCAGCATGTGAATAATTCCACACCTTAAAAGTTGTAAAATAATTCAGCAGGACTCAATTTTTTCCATGAAAGATGCTCATTTATTCACATACACCCTGAACACAGAGTGTAGTTCCTTCCCTTCACTCACAATTCCTGTCCAAACATATCTCCCAGGATTTGAGGATAAAAGTCTTGGTGGTGTCCTCTGAAGGCAAGAGGGAACTGATGGCACAAGGGCTGGGTCTGCAATAAACCTGAAAAACTTGGACAATGGCAGACACGGCTGTCATTACCATAAAATGCAAAATCCAATTGAATATGCAAAGTGTGTGAGCATTTTAAAGCAGGGCGTGATCTATTCTGCTGCTACCAAACCACAAGATATCGCAGCCCTGGGGCTGAATTTCAGCCATGGTTGGAATCAGCAGTCAGCAAAAAGTTGTTCATCACTCCTGACTCTAAGAGGTGTTCCTGGATTTGTCAACAGTTATTTTATTCGGGTTATATATTTATTTTGGGTAGCTTTTTAAAAATTTCCTGATGTTCACTGGCTCTCTTCAGTGCGATCAACTAGACACACCATAGATGTAGTTAAAAAAATAAACTGGAATTTATGGCTAATTGGCCTCCTCTGTCCTCGCTTGGTACCGCACTCGGGGTCACCCATGCCATGGACAGCTCTGAAATTCCTGCTAAATCAGGATTACAGCCAGCTCTGCTCCCCTCCTGCTGGCTCTGACAGCAAAGCGTGGCAGCTTCAGGAGCACATCACAGCCACAGAACCACTGCCCTCTCTCTCACCTGGCAAGAAGTATAAATTAGCTATTCATAGGAACTATATTTGATTAATTATCCAAGCTGCCTGAGAGAGAAAGGGAAAAAAAACCCACCTCGGTCACGACAAAGGTTTGTAATTTGAATCCCGCCGAGCTGACGCACTAGAGGGCATGATTTAGCCAAAAATGTGCTTTAGTAGTCAGCGAGAGGGATGGGGGGATGGAGGAACACAAAAAGCTCTTCTCTTATAATGCAACAAAAATGGCCAGTAAAATGTTCGAATCCATTTTATCAGAATTATCCTTTTCATCATGCCTAAAACAAGATTACAACCAGGCTTTTTAGAGAGAGATCCCTCTCTGTCTTCAGCACCCTGAACTGGGAGAGGCTGGCTGAGGAAAGATACTTACTAAAGTAAGGTTTAATGAAGGTGTGCCAGAGAAAAAAAATCTCCCCAAGAGCCCTGGTGCACACAAATGTCCAGGGATAAGAACAGACTCGTCGGAACGAATTTCTTGGAAAAACCAGGATGAATTATCTGGGGTTTGCATTGCACGTGCAAGCTGCAGAGTGTCATTCCCACCACGGCACTTCACAGCCAGCAGCCTTACAGCTACCGCTCACTTTTCAAACAAAAGGAACCCCAAATGCGGCTAAAATTAGAAATGTATTTTAACAGAGCCTTTCTTGCCTTCCTCCTGCACAAGCCTCTGCACGGGGCTGGAAACGAAACCACCTCAGCTCGGAGGAGCACAGCCTTCCCTGGAGCCAAGTGCTGCACCAGAAAACATCCTGAGCATTCCCTGCAATTCCCTCACCTTATTTAGCCCCACTCCAGTCGATTTTCAACACAGCATCAGCCGCACAACCCGGTGATTTGAGGGCTCATCCCTTCAAAGCATTACAGCTGCTACCGTGTACTGCAGCAATACCAGCGAGATCTCCTCTGCTGCAAACTCTGCGATGGGCAGATCAACAGGGGAGGCTGAGCTGCTCCACAGGACCGAGCTGATCCCGATTCTGCTGCAGCTGACTCTTCAGTGCGAGCTGATATTGGTATTTTTAAAGCATTTCTGGTTTTCAGGAGGCAGATATTAGCGACAGCGAGGAAAAATAACGCCGTCGGAGCAGATGATATTCAGAAATGCTCAGTGCTGAGGATGTTACCAGACTAGCAGATCACATTTTCTCTATAAAGCAGTTTAACCTCTGACTCCACAGCTTTAAGGCAATTGTGTTACCTAATCAGCCACTGCATCTCTGGGTCATCTTCCTGCTGCTGCTGAAATCATTAGTCAAGGAATTGGGGAGGAAGCCATGGAAACTCACACTAGCAGCAGGGAATAAAAGTCTTTAATGGTGATAACTCGCATTGAAAATGACAATTTATGGCTTTTTACAGCATGTACCATAATTTATGGCATGTTGCACACTGCTGTATGGGTCTAATGAGTGTTGTAGGAAGCCATAAATCATCAGTGTTTCCAACTTCCCATTAAAACCTCATTTATTACTCTGTTCCTGAAGTAAATTCTGACAATAACCACACCCTCGTCTTGCTTTATTAAAAGATAGATAAAAGATAGAAAAGGCAAGTCTAACTGTGGCCTCCTGCAGGATTAAAACCAAAACCACACTACAACAAATACAACAGGATAAAAAACCAGATGAGTCTTTGCTCAGAAACGCATTGACTTGCCTGAGCTTATTTATTTTATTAACAACTGGGGGAATACACAAAGAAACATTTTACCACATTTATCCTCTGAAATGTAACATCTCATTTAAAGAGGTAGTATAAAAGGGAAAAAAAAGACAGGAAGCCTGTCTCCAGAGCAGCACAATTCTCCCCACTGGGGACTATCTCCAAACTTAATCTGCTGTTATGGGTAGTGGCGTTGTAGGATTCATAAAGGTACAATCCAGAGCTGGAGAACCAGTAGCCAGTCTTAGATAAATACATGTTATCCCAAAAAAAAAAAGGTCTTAACACTAAGAAGAGAAAGAAGAAAATAGAGAGCATTCTGATGAAACAAAACACTGAGCATTGAAAATAAAAATTAAAAAAAAAAAAAAAAAAGGAGGAAAAAAAATTAGGACAAGCATGGTATGTCTGAATATTGTTTTGGGGTTTGCCTGGGTTTTTTGGTTTGGGTATCAGCCTCTAAGACTCTGATAAGTGTTTGTATAGGTCAGACAAAAATCGAGGGAAGTTTCCTGTTTCAGGTGAGGTGTTGCCAGTGACAGCCGGTATCTTATTGAGGAATGTTCTTTCAGTAGAAATTCTCAAGGACAGGACAACTTCTGGTCAAACTGAAGCAAAAGACACTCTCAGAACTGTTAGCAACCTGTAGATCAGTCTAACTGGAAAACAAACCAGAGATATTTATAATTTATTTTTAAACACAGTTCTGATGGATCATACATACAAAAATGCATTTATCCATAAACTCGAGTGCAATGAAAACTGTGGAGATTATGCCAACCATAAAACAAATACATCTGGTTTATGGTTTAGCCTTAAATATGTAATTAAGCATTGCAACAGCTCCATAAAAGCAGAACTGTCTTTCAAAAATATTCATTTTCTTTGTGGCAGCCTTGAGAAACAGCGTTCACAGGGCTCCCTGCAGAAGTCACCCATCTGCCCACGTGCACAAAGGATAAATGTTTGCAACACCAAAAGGCAAACTCTGGGTAGAATTGGAATTTTTGTTAAGATCATCCCAAGACGGGGAACTAAACCAGAAAACCTTTTTCAGCTTCCTGTTGCAGTAATTGCATCACACCGACTTCCCAGATAGGCAAACACAACAAAAGTCATGAAGCAACTTGGGTTGGGAAGACCATACTGAGTTCATCTCGTCCCATCCCAACCTCCAAGCAGAGACAGTTTCGAAAAGGGTCACTCGTATGCTCTTTATACTCCCCAGATCCTCTTTTAAAGCAGAGACAGGATGACAGAAACCATTATCCACAAAACTCTGTGCTGGAACACTGTGTATGACAAAAGACTTCCTTATTTCTGGGTCTCCTCTCCATGCTGTAGCAGCACTATGCAATTCTTGGAGACAGAATGAAAAGCGCACTGCTGGAGCCAGACAGATTTTAATTTGCCCAAACCAAAGTCCTCAGATTTACATTATGCTAAGAACCCTTCAGGGTATCCCCTGACTGAAAGAACAAGCAATTCAGCAGTTTCCAGATGTTTCTTTTGTTGGGAAATTTTGAGTGCACCTCTGGAGGCAAATTAAACATATTTGTCTTGGAACATTAAAAAAAGGAAAAGTAAATAAATGAAAGAGCAATGCCTTGGGCGGCGTCCTGTGGCCGCATGTGGATGCAAGAAGACTGCAAAGCAAGGATTTTTCTTGGCACATTCTAATCTCATATGAAATTTCTCTTTCTCACAGAAGCTATCAGTGGAGTTTGTAAACTATGGACACCTTGCTGAACTTTGTTTATAGTAAAGTACAGAAATATTAGGACTATGGATGTTTTGGAATTTTAGCCAATCACCCTTAAGAGGGTGACTGATCTTTAACCAATGAGACTATGAAGGAGAAAGTCTATAAGAGAGCTGTAAAATAATTAAATCAATCAATCCTGCCCCACATCTCCTGCCTGCTGCCTCTCTCTTTGATCCGCCTCGGGAAATGGGATGGACACAACCACAGCCACAAGCCCACAAAGGAGTAGAGCTGCAAGAAGAAATCACAAGCAGGCTCCTTCACACCCTCACACCAAAATCACACCCGTGAGCACCACAGGAACCCATTCCCAGCCCAGCTCTGCAGCCCAAGGAAGCCCCCGAGCCCTGGAATTCCCTGATATCCACAGGGCAATGCCGTGGCTGTTCCGTGCCCACCACCACAGGGAGCTTCCCTCACCCACGAGCTGCTCCATCTCTGACTTTCCTGTTTCCACACAGGTGACTCCCTCTGCAGCCAAGCCCTGCTGCCCACCAGGAGAGCTCATCCCTCGACCACCAAATACCTTCTGAGCAGCTGCAAACCAAATTTCCCCTTCAGTTTTCACCAGGACCAGTGAACCCCCAGCGCGCTGAGAACTGGCAGCAGCCACAGCCCAGGTTTTACCCAGGTGAAAATGTTTGCCTTGAAATTCTGCTCGCAGTGATTTCTCTGGAAAATACAGCAATTATCTCACATTTTCATATGCTGACAAGCTCTGGAAACATTAATTGCCAGTTTTCGGGGATAGAGGTCAGAAATGGTTCGAGCTCCAAGCAAAACCCAGCGTTCCATCTCCAGCACTCTCAGCACAGAGAGCCTCAGAAATCTCACACATCTCCAAAGCACACGACTCGAGCCCTCGAGCCCTTCAGCCTGCTCAGCAATGATAAAGGTCTGAGCTTTTGCTGACACCTTAAAAACAATTATCTCTCACAAAAATCCCATCCCATGTAAAGCCACGGATATGACTGATCCCAAATTCTGAAAAGCCTCTTAGCTTCTCCTCACTCCACTGCAGCAGCCACAACACCACACGGAGAGCCAGAAGCAACATCTGCTAAGCTGCAGTCCTTGCCACCGTTCTCAATGCTTTAATGATTTTATGTGGGGCTTTTTCCTATCAAAGGTTCAGTCTCTGCCACTTCAAAGTACAAAAGAGCAGTAGCTGCTCTCAGTAAGAGCTCCAAGACTCTTGGATGGGAGGAGAAAGCAAAAGAAGGAACAGCCAGCCCTCCAGCAAAGAAATTTTAAATTAATATATTTGTATTGTATAAAAGACAATCTCAGTCTGAAGCAAGACTTGAAAACTATGGAGAAACTGAGGAAATTGCCAATAAACCATCTAAGATCAGCTCTCTAGGTCTGAAACAGAACAGGAACTCCCAGTAAGAAATTCAGAGTCCAATTACAACAAGGTAATCCAATAATAAAATCTTGGGAGATGCAAACAAATCTAAAAGTGTCACTTATTTCTCTCTTTATTCTTCCTCTACTATTAGAGGTGAGTTTTCCACATACAGGCATTTAATTTCTTCCTACACTAGATTCTGGCTGTTAAAATTAGAGATTGCCTTGAAGAAATGTGCACTTTTAAAACAGCTAAAAGTGTTAACCACATTAGGGATTGGTGCAATTTACTGCAAGGAAGAATTTGTGGCCAAAACCCCTTTTTTCCACTAAGGTTGGGAGATTTACACTGTGTAAGAGTAAACTAATGAACAATTCAGATAATGCTTTAATTCGTCCAGCTTTAACTCATTCAGTAACACCAAGTGCAAGTCCTCAAAGTGGTGAAATGCAAAAGACAAAGAGGAAAATTCACATTTGGACTCCTCAGTTCCTCCAAGGATTTGCAGTGTTGTATCTGAGAGAAAAAAGCTGGAGGCATATTTATGACTTGTATTTAAAAACAGCATTTTCGATACTAGGAATGAGTCAGCACTCAGTAGGAAGATTTCAGGGTACCCGACCAGTCTCAGGTGTATTTTCAGATTTATAATCTAAGCGCTGAGAGAACAGTTCCTTTTGGTGATGTATGAGCTGTGCACAAGTATGCACTGCCTGCAACATCCAAATCTCTGCAGAAAAAAGAAAGTGGTGATGACAACAAGCAGAATTTTTTTAAAATTACAATTGCATTTTCCCAAAGGGAATAAAAACAAAAAATAAAAAGAAAAAAAAATTAACTCACTCTCAATTTATTTAAAACTTCACTCCCTCAGAAATTACCAGTTCTGAAGAAAAAAAAAAGTCATTGCGGAAATTTTGGCTTATGCAAAAGTCATTAAAATTGATGAGAATATTTGATATTTATTTCCAAGCAAAAAAAATTAAGTGTATTTTTTCTGCATGAGAAAACTCTCCAGTCTCCGTGGAACAGGGTTAAGAAATAAACTATCAGGTATTGGAAGTCTCTGAATCAAATTCCAGCTTCAAGTCCTCACTGAATTTTCCCCAGCTCTTTTTATGAGTTACCTATTTACATTGCATAATAAAAGTTGTTTTTCAGCACAGTAAACTTTATTTACCCTGTTCTTTCTGTCTAAGAAAATATACTTTAGCCCCACGCTGCAGCACATGGTTTCCAATATAAAGGATGTGGGTCTGGTAAAGCTAGAAATTGATTTTTACTTTTCCATGAGTAGTGGACATTTCAAGTGGCAGAGGCCCTGGTCCTGCCATCCTGCAATATTCAGAATTCCATCCTGCAATATTCAGAATTCTCTCTAAACAAGCTGTTTAGGTTCTGCTGGACACACTGCTCACAGAGGCACCCAAAGGCCATGCACAGTCAGACACACGTGCAGCTTTTGAACTAAAATTTTTTGCCTTTTTAGACTAGACCTAGGTTTGAATGAAAATTTTAACGTGTTGGTCTGAGTGGTGTTTAATTAAACTGCAGCTGGCTCTTCACATCTGCTTGCAGTGTTGGTGGGGCAGGCACAGACAGTGATGCTGTTTCGTTGGATTTTTTCACTCGGAATTTGATCCAAGGGTCCTTTGTTTAAACAAAACAAGGAAGCCCCCACCTCTACCACACCCCCCCCTTTATTCTGCCAAAACACCCTCAGGAACTCAGCCAGCAGTGCAGGGAGATTTTGGCTTTACTGGTCCTTACTCAGAAAGGGGAAAACCAGGCAGAGGAAGAACTGTCAGTAGTCAGCACTTCCAGTTTTGGGGCAATTCCTGACCCGAACCAGGCACAGTAAAATGCCCCAAACACCAAACACCGTGGAAAATCCTCCCTGGGGCAGGTCCCTGCTCAGTCCCGAGAGCTCTCACGGGTTCAGTGTTATTTCTACAAACCAGCCTCCATAAAAAACACTGCAGCTCTTTCAATCCAGTTTCTCTAGAGTGAGGTTTGTAGCCACTGCAGTTCACCTGCACCAATTTTAGGTGGAAAACGTAACAAAATTGTGCACGGGAGCTTGAGCATTGCAACCTGCTCACATCCCAGCATTTATCTGTGCTAACAAATCCCTGCAGGCCAGCAGGCTCAGGGCACTGAAATCCAGGGGCAGGGCCTGGGGTGGCAGGAGCAGGCATCAGGAGCATTCCCTGCATCACAGCAGAGGATTCAAGTTCTCTTTACAGAGAGCAAGACGATAAGACCAATTAATTGATTAGACCAATCACATTATTAATTGATAAGACCAATCACACGCCCTGCTTATCAACAGATATTGTAGCTCTGATAAAAGGGAATGAACTGCAGTGTTTATGTGGGGATCTGCAGGTTGCACCCCCTGGGTTCTGCAGCCGATCCTGACCTCAAAACAGCTTCAAGGCACTCCAGGTCCCCTCCCTGAACACTCACAAGAGGGACAATTTTCCTTGATCAGCCTGCTAAATGTAGAACAAGCTGGAAAAAGAGAGCAGCTGGTCTTCAGGGAAAGTCTCTGGGAGCTCCAGCGAGCCCATGGTTTGTACTTCACAGCAGGGTGGTGTTGCACAGGAAAAGAATTAACAGAAATGAAATGTAAATGTACCATTAGACTGGTGGGCAGCTGTGATGGTTGAAGTTTTGGGGCTTTTTTTCATCCTAACAAGTTCTGAAATCCAGAATTAGGAGTGTTGTTCTACACGGTTGTTTTCAAACACGTTTCATGGTCTTGAATAATGATTGTCAAATGTAGAAACCGCAAGGGACAGAAAATTGTGCCCTGAAACTTTGCCATTTCTTTCCCAGCTGGCCAGCAGAGATCAAACATACAACACCCAATGCAAAGGTATTTTGCAACTCTTCCTGAAAGTTAACTGGCAGTTGCCTATCTTGTGGTAAATTCCTACAGCCCACAGGTACTACCCAAAATCTGGGCCACGATTAGATCTGGGAGAAACTGTTCCACATGAAGCTGTGCCCAGTGAAACACACCCTTGAATTAAAACTGCTGCTAAAGTCTCATTACCTTATCAGGTTAAATGAACCACGATAAAGCACATTATAATATGATTTGGCTGTTACCCAGCAAGAGGCCAGATATTATCTTGGTTCTCAACAGATTTCATGTGAAGTACCTTTGGTGCTCTGAAGAGCTCTGACTGCTTTCACCTCTCAGCCCGGGGGTCAAAATATGTTGGCCCTGCCAAAAAAAATGTGTTGGTCTTGCTGAGCACAGCAGCTCCTTGGATTTGGGCTTTGTTAAAAACAACACAGAGCCCCAAACTGCTCTGAAAGAATTAATTTTGTTACAAAACAAAGAGGAATGTTTCATATCAGGCTCAGAGGTTGTCCTGCTTTCTTATCCTGCCTGTGGGTACAGTACACGTGTGCTGCACCTCAAAGTTATCACAGTGAATCAGAGAAACATTCTTAGGGCTTGGTGGAAATGAAGGAAATAGCAAAGGTCGGCGAGGTTTGTAAAACAGGACAGGACCCAAACAGACTAACTGCACGTCTTAGGTGTTATTTTCATGACCAACATTCCCAGCTTCTCACAGGAAAGAAATGCTATTTATGATCCCAATCAGAATAAAAGCTGCCAGTCAAACTCAGCAATTAACTTTTTTCCTTGGTGAATATTTACATGCCAGCACTTTACCTTGCCCTCTTTCTGGCTCTACTGCTCAGCTCAAAGTCAGGGGTTTATCTCTTGCTGCTTGGAACGCTCCATTTCAAACCGGGGCGCGAATGAAAACCCGCTCCCTCTCCAGAGTGAGGGCAGATCTGCAGTTCAGAGCACCCTCTGACTGATGGAGAGGAGTTCTGCTGAGGCAGGGCTGTATTTTCACAGGGCAGCCCACGGGAAACATCACTTCTGAGGTGCTCACTGAGAGAGGATCCTGCTGAGAAGCACAGAGCAGGTATAATTATCAACACGCCGCGGCAGCAACAGGGACTTGGGTCAGTGGTGCTTGGAGAGCCAGCTGAGTGTGCTGTGGGTGCTTCGGGCACCAGGAAAAGAATAATCAGCATTTAACTGAGCTCCTAAAATTCCGTCTGAGCTTGCACTGTTCTGTTCCAGGGAAAGGAGGATGAAATACAGACAGATTTAATAATATTAATTAATGTTTGTCTTCCCGTTCTTCATACACTATGAAATACATGTATTTATCTTTATACACAATGCCAGGGATTTTAATAACTGGGAAATCTGCCTTCAGATCTTGCAGTAAGAAGGATATAAGAGAACTAAGCCTAAAAAGGTTTTTCAGAATTAATGAGTATATTTGAGAGGTCCACAAATATCATTCACCTTGATATAACCAAGACTTCTCTGCTGTTAAAAATATAACTCTAAAACCAAGGTTATGTATTGATAATGACAAAAACTTTGTATTTTTAGGATTCTTGCTGCAAAGTCACTTTTGAAGAAAGATGACACATTCCTTAAAACCAAAGGCAAGAATATTATCACCATAATTTATGGGTCCTACAAACGGGATCTTCATCCCATAGTCACGTTTACTTGGCAATAAAGCCCCACAACCTCAGCGAGCCTCAAGGATTATGCAATTAAAACCCCAATTTAAGTGTGTTAATTAAATGTAGCCCTGAATGACAGAAAAAAAAGTTGCAAGGGAGGTGAGGGGTGTTTGTTGTTTTCTTATGAAAGGTCAGAGCAAATAAAACACTGGTTTTGTGAGCCATGCATCTCATCTGTGCTCCCTGGCACTATTTAGGCTCTTTACAAGGAAATAAAGTTATGCAGAACAGGACAGGTTCTACTGCACGTGTGATGGCCAGGAAGGTCAGTGTCACCCCTAGACAGGACAATCCTGGTGTCATTCCATCCTTTAGAAATGAAACACACGTGGAAAAGTGGGATTTTGTCTAAAACCGAGCAAATAATTTACATGGAAACCTTGAATTTCAAAATCCCAGTACGAACGAATAATTACACACAAAATGGGACTTTATCATTGCATTTAGCTGCTGAATGCCTTCCACACACACAGTCTGAGAACTGGGGACCAGAAAAGCTCCTGAGGAAACTCAGTTTTTATTCCGTTTGGGCTGAACCGGTTCAGGGTTGTAAACGCCTGTTTACAAGTGTGTAAAACACTCAGGACGTGACCACAAGCACAGAATGAAGTAAAAAATTCATGTTAGGGGTAGGGTATGTGTGATCTTGGCTCTTGGAAGAGAGGAAATCTAATCTGGATTCTGGTTTCAGCAAAGATGTAGCAGACTAATAACTTTTACAAATGGCAGGGAGATTCTTAAACCAGAAGTATTTATTGAAGGTTTTCTTGCAAATTTGCCTGTCAGTAAAATGGTGGTTAGAAGATTCTTATTGAACATTACATCCACAGAAGATAAATACTAAGTCAGAGGAGAACTTGTTTATGACTTTATGATGAGTTTTGGGAAGGCAAGTAGCAGATAGTAGAATTCAGCACTTAAAATAATTTAACATAGGAAAAGTGTCAGTTCAATTACTCTGGAAAAAAGAGAATTTTAATTTAAAAGCATTTCTCGGTGGAGAGTCTAACTCTTCTCCCATTTATTACAAGATGCACAGAAGTGGTTTTTTTAGCACTGACTGGTGTATTGATTAATTTCTAAAATTCATGTTCCAGACCTAACAAATTGCCTTGGTCTGTGGCCTCCCAAAAACACAACAAGCTCTCTCAAGCAGTTTGTCACACACATTCTACCAGGAGCATTCCAGGTTCCTTTTATTTGTACTCAGGTTTTTCACTGAGCTGCCCAGAATAGCAATGATGTTGATCAGGCATCAACCACTCCAGAGCCAACCTGGAGAGATGAAATTTGACTGAATGTTAATGGAGCGCCCGGAATGTGAAACAGGAGGTAAAAAAACCTAAAAAACAAAGCAAAATATTTTTATCTTACAGAGGAACAGCTGGAAACTCACTGGAGGCAGAGAGCTCCCACCCATCGTGGCTCTGGGAGGTGAAGGTGACACCAGGTCCATTTTCACAGAATTTCCATCACAGAGTGTGGCAGCACACAGAGGGATCTCCGTGGCAATATTTAACATCCGTTTTCTCTACCGGGAGAAGGAAATGAAATGCAAAGGTGTCAGGTCATGTAAAAACAACCTTTCAGTGCTGTTTAACAACGCTCAGGTGAGGTACATCCCATTAAAATGAGTCATCTGTCAGCGTGTACTGCAACTGTGTTTTCCTAACACTGCAATTTCAAACCCAGACCCGCTGCAGAGCAAACAGCCTCTCACTCAAAGTTAGTCCGGGCAAAAAAAGTAACACTGATGCAAGTTACAGGCTGAGAAATTCACTTTCAGACCCTAATGCTGACTGGGTCATGGCAGCAGTCAGTATTTGAACACCATCCTGGGTGGTGTGATGTGATCCCTACCACGGGGGGGAAGCACCAGTGGTAAATCTTTGGAATAAACATGCTGACAGGGAAGAGAAAGGGATTTTTACTAATATTACACTCAGCGTATACTGGATTGGTTTGTTCTGTCCTTGGGAATCAAGAGAGTTGTGGGACCTACAGAAAATGCTGCTGTTTGTGACGGTCCAAAACAGAAATTTCCTTAGACTCCTTCCACTAAAGACTCAGCTTATGTCCTAAGCTTTAAGACATGAAAGTTAAGGGAAAAATTATTTCTGGAAAGAGCAATAACACCCTGGGAAGTGCCATCAACCACAGCTGATGCTACAAACACTGACATCCCCCAAAAACCCTTCTGCTTGTAGGATCAGTGCAAATGCAGTCCCTCAGCTCCAACGAAAGAGTTTCAGATCATCACAGCTCTTACAGATTGGCACTTTCAGAAATGCTAGCACTAACTTTAGGAACACATGAGCAAAGATGATTTCTTTCCCAATTAGTTGTAGGAAGAGCTGATTATTAATGACACAATTAAGAATTTTTCTGAAATGCAAAGCTGGAACACAAGCATAAACTTGGGAGTATATTTAGGGCAAGACAACAACTACTTGAGAGGAGCAGAAGATTTTTGTATTCTTATGTTTTGATGTTTCCTGTCCAATGAGGACTTTTAAAATGTCAGAAAAAAAAACCCGGAATGAATGAAAGGAAATGTCCCTAAAGTCAACACGATGTTCTATCCAGCCAGGTAAAATAATTGACCCAAGTGCAAGGAGCTGCATCATTTCTTCTCATCATTTTCCTGAGCAATTCCATCCAGACCCACCATGGACTCCAGGAGAGGCCCTGATACTGGTTACAGCCTGGGGGAGACTGGCTGGAGTAGAGCTACAGAGCATGATGGAAAAAATGAGAGCAGAAAGCAAAATTTGTCCTTTCTGTGAGACAAAACAGTCTCTGGTGCTGGTAGGAATACTCTGAGGAAATACCAATTGAAATCATCTGAAAAGAAGTTCCTAAAATGGAATTTGCAGGGTTTTTACACGACCATCATATCAAGCAATGAAAAAGGCTTGCAGAATAATTACACCATGGAAATGGAGCACACATAAAAGGCATCAGAGTATTCTAAAGACAAACCAGGGCTAAATCTGGTGAAAAAGCAGCAGACTGGTTATGCAGGAACTGGGGTTAATGTCAGCCAATAGAGAGGAGCTGAAGGCAGAGCCAGAGCAGCTTTCGAGCAGATTTTGGCATGTCTGGCTGTGACTGACACAACAGGAATACCAACAGGCCAACAGGAATTTTATCTCATTTAGTGATAACAGCTTAAAATACCATGACAAACCCAGTGTTTACAGCAGAAGCTTGACGAAGTTTTGATTTCAAATTGAAGTCAAAAGATGGTGATTTTTCAAGCAAGTCAGAACTGTAATGATGCTTTTCCCTCAGGGAAATGACCCAGACAATTACTGGAAAGGGGAGAGCAAGAGCAAAGGGAACTGGAGATGTACAGGAGGTTGGAATGTAAAACTGAAGGGATTTTCTTGTCCTACAAAACCTCACCAGAGTCATGCACAGGAGTTCACTGAAGGGATTTGCCTGTCAGCAGCCAGACAAGGATCAAAGTGTCCGAAATCAGATGCCGAGCACGGGTGATTGAATCGTGGGGAGGTGATGGAGCAAAATCAGGGGGAGAAAGGTGTGTAAAAGTCAGGTGAGCCTGCATTTTGCTAGGAAGCTGATTGGGAATATGCCCTTTCTCCCTGCCCCCCTGTGTTCTTTCTCCAGCACAGCAGCTGAAAAATCCAACAGAGCCCTAAAAAAACTTTCCATCCCGTTCTATATGAAAAAGGGAATTCATGTGAAATGCTATGCAGGATGGAGGCTACAGCATGAGATGTGCCTTTTACAGTTTAAAGCTTAAAAAAACCAAGGATGACCAGAGTAGACTGCCTTTAGAAAGCAACAGGAAAGCAACTGCTGATAGCTCAAACTCTGCTTTGGGCATGAAATGAAGCGGGGAGGCAGAGCCCTCACTCTGAGGGTGCTGCAGGAGTGATTCTGCAAGGACACCAAAATGTTTATGCTGCACATGTGTAAGGTTGTTACATAACTCACCGGCTCATAATTAATCATACCCAGTAACACCATTAAGGCAGGTGCACTTATTGCTGTCTTGCTTTTCCAATAAATCCTCCTTTAGCTCCCTTGAATAAAGACAGACTAACCCAACTGCACAGGCTCACAAAATTTGGGTGATTCTTCACGGTGAGGGCACAGAGCAAATTTTTCTGTCCTCAGGACTTCAGGATCCTTTCTCTTGCCAGCTGCAGTCCTTGGCAGAAATGATGTTTTATATTTAAAATGCCACAGGAATTGTGGGGAGGGGAACTATGGGCCGAGGTAGTTCTTTGATACCAGCAATGAAAGTTGGTATAAATATACAAAAACACAACTCTTTTTACTCGGACTGAGAGAAACTGTGAGGGAAGGAAAGTGATTTCTCAGTTGCCCTCCAGTCTGCTGCTGAACTCCTTTTCTCTGAGTTGATCCAGATTCAAAATTTAAGGCTGGTTTTCCTAAACATTCAGTAATTACCGTGAGTACGGATTTGGAAGTTTTGGGTGTTGAAAGAACGAGGGTTTGGATTTGACCCACCTATGATTGGTGGAAGACTTACAGAAACAGGAATTTAATCTAGATTTGTCATCTCAGTGCACATGACTGAATGCAATTTTACTGCTGTCATCTGAAAAGTTATGTAATGTTTCAACCTCAGTAGAAAATGACAGTATTTATAAAATACAATGGTATGTAATACTAGCCACAACTTTCTCAGAATATAACGCTAAAAATAAAGTTTCATCAAGCATTTTCGTACAAAAATGGGTTATTAGCAGATTTAGGATAAAATTATTTTATTGGAAGTAAGAATTAAAACAATGCTGTGCAGATTTATTTCTTTTAAAGGCTTTAAAAAATCTCTTTAAAAGAAACTTTTCCCTAAAGAACGGGAAGTAACTGATAAGGAAATGGATAACATTTGTTTTCTTTTATTATTGTGCACAAGCTCTTTAGCATTCGTAATTTCAGATATTGTGAAAACCAAAGGGTTCTTTGCAAGTACTTTATTCTATGCAGATTATGGCTTCAGTACAATGGAGTTAAGGAACCTGTGTAAAACATCAGGTAACTGAAAATCACTCCATTTTATCTTTGTTAAAAGACGGGGAGGAAATCTAGATTATTCTATATTTTTTTTTAAGCTGAACACATTCAGCAAAGCTGACAAATATTCAAGATGAGTCTCACACTGACTCTCCTACCTTCTGAATAATGATTCTGTTAAACAGTCACAAAGCAGAGGAAATGGGAACGTGGGTGCAGATTTCAGCTCCGTGGCTGCAGTAAAAAATGATCCCCTAAGTAATGGTGTCTGATAAAGCTGACAAGAAAAACCTCCAAGCAATAGTTTTGCTGATGCCACCGAAGGGTAATGAAAATAAAAATTAGAAATAAAGATTTTCCTACTGACTTTACTGAAATAATGCAGAAGTGAAAAGGCTGCAAGAGAGATTCTTTAATGAAAACACTCCAACAAACGATATTTTGAGGGTATGACTCCACGTGTTTGCTAGATACAGGTATGGAAACTTCAATAGACTGAAACTATTTCAAAATAAACTACACACTATTCATAAGATCTCCTTTCCATGCCGTGCTTTATCTCTGGCTCCTTTTGTTACTTTCAGTGACTAAAGAAAATGCTGTGGTTCTGAACTATAATTACATTTTTCGTGCAGGCACTGTAGACGTACTTTGAAAGATAAAATTTATAACTAAAGAATTGGTGCTTGGGATTTCTTGTTTGTTCTCCTCCCCCATTATATCATATCTGCCTCTATCTGAATGTGCTCATCTTGGGTAATTTCAAAGCCAGACTAAAAGGCCAGAAATAATTACTTTTATTTTTTTTTCTTTACAGCTGAACACGGTGTGGGCTCTGCCATCCAAATAACTGCACTGCTGTCAATGAAAGCTCAGCTTTGCTCTTCCTGCCAGGGGAGCCTGGGTTGGCACAGGGTCCATTTAGTTCATTCCATGCCTTGCTTGCTTTGTCAAAAGAGCTCGGGCTCAGAGAAGAGAATGTGTCCAAACTCAGCAGTTGCAAACCTCTCCCTAATCCCTGCAGACGTTTTAAGCTTTGAGGAATGACTCCCATCTTTTTCTAATCTATTTCTATGATCCTTCCCAAGACCACCTAATATTGGGGATGTCTAAAGTGTTTTACTGGAATGTTTCTATGACTTTTTGTTCCCAATTGTATTTTTGCTTGTCTTGTATTATACTTTGAATTAAAGGGGCTTTCAAAAAAACCCCAACTTTCAACTTTGATGCCTGTAATTGGCCTGAACAGACAGCATTTATTTCTTGATTCATATTTAGACTTTTTACTAACAAAATCAAACCAACCAACCAACCAAACAAACAAAACTCTGATAGGTAGTAAAATATCAGAAAGAACTACCTGAAAGGGGATCTGATCTGCTGATTAACCATCGCATTCCATTTTTTGTTTGGGTTTTTTTTCATAATATTGTTAAAAATCCCCTGAGTTTGTTGAAATGAGATTCCCTTGCCTTATCCATTAAATGACATTTCAAGTGCTCAGAAATTTCTTCAGTGTGTTAGGAGGTGAATCATGGGATGCCTCAGGGTGGGAGGGACCTTGAAAATTGAAAATTCCCGTGAAAGTTCTGCTCAAAGCAGGGTTACCAGCAAAGCAAACCAGGGCTGTTCCCAGCCAGGTTCCAAGTGCCACCAAAGCTGGAGATCCAGAAACACTTCAAGTTAGAGACTCTCCTGTTGCCAATTACCCTTTTATGGCCAGGAAATATTTTCATTGTCACCATTTCTGTCTCCTTCTTGACTCCTAACCTGTTATTATCTCCTCTCGCCTCAAAGAAACATTTATCTCTGTCATTTCTGCAACTCTCATTCCTTTTATAACTCCAGAGCTGAAAAAGCTGAAATCAGCTGCTTTTCCCAGCTCTGCTCCCCAGGCTGAGCACAGCCAACCCTCTCCTCCTCTCTTCACGCCTTGGGTGCTTCTGTCCCCTCGTGTTTTTGGTGGCCTTCTGCTGAACTCGCTCTCTCTCGGCATGAGGGGATCTAAACCCGGGCTGGCTGCTCAAAACGAGGCCTTAAAAGTGCTGAATAAGGAGGAAAGAAACTCAGTTCCTGTACACTGCATCAAACAGATGCTGAATAGTCATAGAAAATGTACAGTTTTTAGGGCACTGGTCACATCCAGGGCTCTGTCGTGGTCTCTCGGTGTCACAGCAGGGAAACACAGAGTGCTGAGCCTCACCAGCCTTAGAAATGTCCTCCTTTTCCCTAAAAGATCTGAACATGTACATGAATGTAGCTCTTGTACAGTTCTTTCCTAATTTTGTGTGGGGGCTGTGAAATCAGGGACAACTTCCCATCAAACAAGGACCTGTGTCAGTTTTTTTCTTTTGGTAATTGTGTATATTAGTGGACCATGAAAACGGGGGATCAATGGTATATTTTGTTTATTTTAGTTGTAGGGAGTAAAATTCTTGATGAATCTTGAGCTTGGTCCGTTGTTTCCTTTTCTCCACGTCTCTCTGAGGCGGACAATCTTGTCAAAGAAAAATTCTGTCAGAACTCGGGTCCCTGCAAAGGAGCACTTTTGTTTTCAGTTTTGAACTCCTCGAACTTGTCCTGCCCCATCAGTGATGATGATCTGCTCTTGCTAATCATGAGGAGTAATAATGAAATCATTTCCTAATAAGAGCATAACTGATATTTTCATTGATTTACAAGTACAGGCAATTATTTCTGCCTTTATGACCGATGTTTATTGAGACTGATGACTGAGACCACACTTATTTTTTTTTTTTTAATACATTTTTGGGGACATGGGGACACTCTTGCTTTGTGACAGGATGTGCCACCAAACTTCTCCTAGGTAAGCTGCAGCTTGTTACTTTTCTATCTGGATGAGTGTTGATCCTTAGTGATAGACTAAACTACTGAAAAATTAACTTTGCCTTCGGTTTGAAATATTTTAACACAATTTTCACATTATTTTCTCTCATTTCTGTATCAGCAGTGCTTTTTTTGTTCATGTACCACAGGATCTGGAGCTTCCACTTGTCACGTAAAGGAGGTAAGTGATACTGGTAGAAATTTTGCTATTTAGCAATGCTGTTTTCTGAGATGCAGTTCAAGTTTCGGTGAACACTGAATGAAAGCAAGTAGAGTGATAGGATTAGGTTTTTTGAAAATTTTTTGAAAGAGGGAAATTTTTGAAAGAGGGAAAAAAATGATCCCAGCTGAAGTGTGAATATAAAAAAATTATGTCCTTTATTCTATGATTAAGAATTTAAAGAGAAAGTTCAGAAATCCAGAATATAAAGCTTCTTGCCATTTGACTTTTGTCAAGTGTCACCACCGCAAACAGAGTGATTTGGCTTTTTACGATACAATTATTAATTGCATGAAACAAGCACTGCTTTGGTCATCTCTGAAAAGCTCGGCGAGGCTGGGAGCTATAAATCTTTCAGTTTCTGTGTCAAATTCTGCCACGATCACAACGGCCTGAGCCTCTGAGGGAAGATGAAGTGTAGCATATGTCTTTAGAATTAGTCTGCTCTCTCTGTCACGGGACCCAGCCCTGGCAGGAGGATGCTCTGGGATACATAAATCAGGAGAGCAACCTGGATGTCTCCTGATTCGGGATGCTGGAATCCAGCTGTCTCTGTGGTAATGTGTTCTTTAATGCTTCATTGAGCCCCTTCTCACAGAAATGGAAATGCACGTGTTTGACATGCTCCTGCGCTTGGCTGGTTGATCAAAATAGATTTTTTTTTTAGCCTTTTCTTCTCACCCGTCTTTGCACGGGCATCATTATCCATTACTTAAAATTATTCTGAAGCTTCGTTCCCAAACTTATTTGAATATGCCTGAATAATCTACACAAAGCAGTGTCCTTTTGGACATGTGATAAAAAATTAATAGGGCTTCACATTTTTTAACAGTTGGCTCCAGCTGCTGGATTTCTTCCTGTAGTAAAATCACTTAAAATCTCTTTTCAGTGCTGTTCAGAAGGCAAATTATCTAGGAAGGGCAGATAAAGCAAAACTGGCAGATCGAGTACTTCTTGGTGAGATGTGTGTATTTGAAAATATGCATAATCTATTCTAATGAGATTCCAGAAAGTACCATTCACGAGTCTGAAAGGTTTGGCAGTGGCAGGAAGGAATGTGCAGAGCACGCCTGGCTGCAGATGGGAGCCTGACCCCAGTGAAATGAGGGGGGAATTATCTGTGCAGTCCAGGACAAAATGGACCTGGTCCTGTCCACACTATCCGTGTCCCAGCACAGGGAAAACGTCCTTTTTGAAATTAAAATAAAAGAAGAACACGAAGTTGAGCCACGTTTTGTGAAATATCCCATATTGTGCTGTCAAATCACTGTGGTAGAGGAGTCCCTCTTCCTCTCCTTTCTTTCCAACTCACCGTGATAAAAGGCAGGAGAGGGAAGAGCAATTCTGTTGCTAATATTTTGGAGGGGAAAGGAAGGCTGAAATACGTTAATGGATTCTTTCTGGCATGAGGCAAATAGTCTGACAGGACTGTGAATCATTTCTAAAATCTCTGCTCTCACAGTGTAAGAGCAGAACGCTTCTGTATTTTGCACATTTAAAAAATTTTCAATAAGATAAATGATGTTCTAAGAGGAATAATTATTTAGCTCAGATTTCCACTATCCATTTCAGTAATTTATTTTCAAAATATCTGAAATTTTTACATGATGATAGGTAGTGCCCTGGTTTTCCTCATGTTTTCTAATATATAACCGGAATTCTTTAATTCTGTTAATTAATCCATCTTTCTACTTGTCTGAATCTAAGGAAAACTTCTGAATATTACTCAGGACAAGACATTACATCCTGTGAACACAGAATTCCACTAGTAAATTAAACAGATACCAGGATCCATTTATGTCAGGCAGTACAGCAGAAAGAACCACGGCGCTGAATAAACCCAAAATTTGAGAATGCAAATGAGATATTTCCTAAATGGGACAGCTGGGGCAGCTGATGATGGATAAATGAAGGGAGACCTGTTTGAAATGTGGGTTGTATTTTGAGTCTTTGGATTATTTTGGGGGGTTTTGGGGGGGTTTGGGTGGTTTTTGTTGGGGTTTTTTGGGGTTTGGGTGGTTTTTCTTGGGGTTTTTTGGGGTTGCGCAAGGGCATTTCCAACATTGTTAAGGGAAACGTGAGAAAACAACAAAGATTCTGCCAAAAAAAAGCCTTGTCAACCTAATATCTGTCCTTTTAGCAGAAACTGGCTCTCAGTGGGTGTCAGGTACATAACTGAGTTTGATGCTCTGCCCTGTCTGCCGGGGAAGCAGCAGCAGCCAGCCTGGCCCCGAGCGCTGCCTGTGCTCATTGAGGATCTCAGCAGATGCCTCGTGAGAGGCTCCAAACTTCTCCCAGCAATTCTCGTCACACTCGAGGCACAACACTGCTGGCAATTTCCAGGGATGGTCCTGAAGTCACCTTGTGATCTGAAATGTTACTTAAGTTCTAAATCACAGCATATAATTAAGGCTAAAGCCAAAAAATATCAGCTGCCTTTGTATCACAGCCATCACGTCAGCATTACCACCAGCAGGAAAATCCCCCCTTTCACAGCTTGCCCATCATCCTCTCTTTTCCCCTTTTTTTTGCCCATGGACCTGCTTGAGAGGTGCTGCTGTGGCGAAAATTAGCCCTCATTTGTTTGTTATTTAAATGATAACTGCAGACTGTAAAGAAATAACAGCAATTACTGTGGAAGCTGGCAGGCAGCCCTGAAAGCAGGAAGAGAAGTAAATATATTAAAAAAAAAAAAACAAAAAAAAAAAAAACAAAAAAAAAAAACAAACACCTTTTTTTGTTCCATGAGCCTCGAGGGGGCTGTGACCACAGTTTGCAGGGTCTGAAGTGCCTTTTATAATTCTCAAACATGGTCCTGCTGTAAGCAATCAATAGCTGGGCTGGGGGAAGCTCATCCTTGTGACCAAACCTGTAAGACTGATCACCCGCACCAGAGCTATTTTTAGAAATAATTCATCAAGGTTGTACAGACACCTCGGTGCCTCCAATAACACGAACACCCCTGAAGCCTCCCCTCTCCCTCCCATCACAGCCCATCTTGCTCGAGTCTTTTGCAGCTTGGAAAGAATTAAGGAAGGCAGGCAAAGGAAGCGAGGGCAGGGGGTGGTGGCAAGGCCTCAGACTCCCAGGAGCCATTCAGCATCTCCCAAGGACGGGCAGGGAGCCCCGGGTGGCCCAGGCGTGGGCCAGGGGTGGGCCAGGGGTGGGCCAGGCGTGGGCCAGGGTTGGGCCAGGGGTGGTTGGTGCAGCTGCAGCTGGAAGGAGTGCCCCGGTTTGCTGCAGTTCCATGCGCAGCTCTCGGCTGCAGAGACAGCTCTGCTGTCCCCGGGGAAAAGCAGCAGCAGAGTCCTTTTATTGTCTGTGATCCCTCCTGGTTCTTAGGGTAGAACTTGCCCCACCCTATTCCTTCTTGTCCACTTGTTCCCAGAAGCTGGAGAGAGGAACACTCGGGTTTCTGAGCAGGAGGGCAGAAGGGACTGCTTTTTGCTGGATGGCAGGGGGCGAGGTGGTCTGGATCCTAGAAAAGGGTGGAGATAACAAGAGAACGTGTTGGGAGAGATCCTGCATAGCCCAGGATAATAAAAGAATAAAATAAAAGAATTTCAGCTTCAATAACAGAATTTCTTTTATTGAAAGGTGGGAGGGGATAGGCATCGTAGAAAACAGATTAATAGGATAGAATGGGGAAGAGAGAAATACCAAACCACTCGGAATCTTGTGAAGTTTCTCACAGTCCCTTGAGCCTGACTGACCCTTCTTTAACAGAAGCTTGTTGTAATTCCTCTGTGATTCTGTGTCCTGTCTGTCATCCATGTCACTGCCTGGAGTTCCACGACTGTCTAACACTCCTCCTGCACAGAATATCATTAAGCTCCACTCACTCCTGGTGAACTACTAACAGCTCGTGTTCTCCAGTTGCCTTTGAATTTTGCATAATTGCAGCCCTTATTACACACCTGAGAGCTCTTCTATTGTGAAGGAACATTCCGTCATTCATTTCCAACCTCTGCTTCCTCTGCATTCTGGAAGAAATAAATAGATCAGGCTGCAATTAAAACTAAGCAAGCCATGTGGGCTTTCGTGTTTTCCTGAAAGCATTTTTTGTAGACTCAAGACTCACAAAACTTACTGAGAAATACGAGCTAAATTATGGTAATGTTTCTGAAAACCTTTCTTGTAAAGATGCGTTTGTTCTCTTCTGTTCATGACAAAGTAATTTTAGCTTCCTTTTTATAGCTGCAGAGATGGGAAGGTTCACCAAAACCTTCACCAGAGAGCGAATCAGTGGATTAGCAATTAGCCGTTTACACAGTAATATTTAATTTCTGAAATGAAATAACTAATTTCAGCTTTCTGAAGAGCAAGACGCTGGGACAGGGTTGCATTCAGCAGATGACCACTGTGATCCTCTTTATTTCCCACCCCAGTTATCTCATCCCCACCACTAATGCAAGAACAAAACCAGCCAAAAAGCCCAACTGACAGATGCCTCCTTCACCAGACAAATACAGAATTACAGGTAGTGAGCTCTTTCTCTTTTTTTCAGACCAGAGGAAATATTTACATATCAGTGTACAGTTTTAGTTAGATTCCAACTGACAGCTGAAGCTTCCCAATAATTTCTCTAATATTTCCTCCTGTAAAATTATTATTTCTCCCAATAATAATTTTATAGGCCAAATCTATAAAAGATGGAAAAGTATCTACTATTTTTTGACCTTCAGAACGCACGGCTGATGTGAAAAGGAAGAAACAGGTGGAGCTTGGGTGAAGTTAAAATACTTACAGGGATACTGAATCAGAGCAGCATCTTTTCTCTTTATAAAACAGAGGTTCCTGTTTGGGTTCTCTTCCCAATAAGCATAATGAGAGCAGCATGAATTGCCCAGTGAAGAGTCAAAAAGCAGATTTCAGTGGGGAAGCAAATTGGCTGCAAACCAGGGCAGGAGCCCGCTGCTCCACCACAGTGCAGCTAACCACGCTGCACCTTTTTCAGCAGGAAAATAGAATCCATATTCTTGTTTACCAGATTTCTGTCTGAGCCATGGAAATTACTGTAAATGAGTGTGGAAATGACAACAGAGAAATTGGATGCTCTGAAATGGGAGTTCAGAGGCAATTCCAGCTGCTCTTTTAAGAAGAAAAGAATGTCAGATTTCTCACTGTGTGATTATAAAGGCATTCGAGACAGTTTTTATTTGTTCTTGGTTTAGAATTGTGTTTCTAAAGTTGATTTATGTCTGAAACTGGTTGCTGATGTTAGGAAGACCAATTCAAAGGAATAAGTTCTTGTGGCTTGGGAAGCTTCAGTGCAGAATGTTTAATGGTTGATTATTTTGGATCATTAAACTCCTTTCTGGAATAGTGTTAACACTGGGGGGGTGTTATTGGTCTGAATTAATTTCACGTGTAGTGCAACCAGATGGGATGATTTCATGAGGGATTTGTTGAACACTTTTATCTTTCTGTGATACTTCAAAAATTTTGGTTTTAAAAGTGCTCACAAGCAAAGATTTTTGTACCTATCTTCTTCTACAGAGAGGAAAAGAATTCAAATTACTCCTTTAACCACAGCAGAGTATTTCTTGACCACTGTGGAGCATTTTTTTTGTCTTTATGGATGTCCTGTGTTATTGGCAGCTCGCTGCCCACCTCCCTCTCAACTCCGAGCCTTTGGTTTTACCGTGGAAGTTAAGGAGATCATGATTTCATTATAAGCTGTGAGACAACACGTATTATTCGGAATATGCACGACAATCAAACAATGCTAATTACACAGCAATTTTTTGTTGCAAACCTGCAACGTCCACATGACAGCCTCTGTTGCCACGTGCACCTTGAGATGAATGTCACTGCTCAGTACACCCCAGCCAGGTGAGTGGGATGAACTGGGAATACACTGAAATAACGCAGGAGAGAGCTGTGTTCATGTGACAGCCCTCAGCTCAGGCCTTGAGGCTCTGCAGTTACTCTGAGAAATAAATTCTCAGGGTAAGAGGCTGTAATTCAGGGAGGGCTGGGAAGGAAGAGGGAGCCCAGTGGTTCTCTTCAGGCAGGGCTGCAGACCCAGGGCTGGGCTCGGTGTTGAGCGGCTGCCAGCTGGAGGTTTTATCCTGGGGGAAAGAAGCTGAATTCTGCTTGGATGAGGGAATCAGGAACTGGGGAGAATTTTCCCCTATCTGCTTCAGATTAGCCATTTTACTCTTTCTTACACTCCAACGTGAAAATCCTAGGGGGGGGCGAACCACTGCAAACGTTATGTTTTTATTTTTGATTCCTGCAGCAAGCAGCAATGAAAATTCTGACAGCTTAATCAGCCAGTATTATGTAAATGCGGGGAAAATTACAGTAGTTGATGTTTGAAGAGGGTTGTCAGCAGTGAAAGTGTTTATAATGTTTGATAAAGTTACGGCTTTTTTTTTGCAAACAAGTAAAAATAAAGCATGCATCACCACTATTTTCCATACATTTAGGTTTTAAATTCCCAGTAAAACTCAAATTCAACTGTATCAGTTTTGTCTAATCAGTGCAAGAAGCTGACCAGTGTTTAGTGCTAGTGTAATATTCGTGTATTGATTTTGTTCAGTCTTTTCCACTGTTGAAAAACAACCAACACAAAGAAGGAGCAAAAAAGAGCTGGCAAAAGGCAAAGATAATCATCAGCTCCCGAGGGTTTTCAGCACACTGGGACATGCACAAAAATGGGCAGCACAGCCTCGTGCTGCCAGCTTGGACTGGTGCTGCTGGAGGAGCCCAGACACAGCCACTGGTTTGGGCAGCCAAAACACCAGAGCAGTTCCGAGGCGGCCAGAAGGGCTCTCTGGTGGCCCTGGGAGCCTCTCCTGGGTGGGTTGGTGTTGGCAGGACAGGAACAGGACCTGGGGAGGTGCTGTGAGCTGTGAACTCTCATAGAGGTGCAGATTTTTCACTGATGTCCTGCCCTGTCTCGTTCTTCGTGGTGGTTTCACAGTAGGGCTGAGAGGGCAAGAATTCGAGCTCGTGCAGCAGCTTCATCTTGGTGAGAGTTTGTTGGGGTGAGATTTGCTTGGATGGGATCTGAAAGGGGCAGAAGCACATGGAAAAGGGGGGGATAATGCCTTAGGAAGTGCATTAGCTGTGGTGGGGGCAGTTTGTGCCCAAGGAATGGTGTGTTCACCCACAAAAATGTAGAAAATATGGAGCTGCTTATCTGCCTCAGAGAGAGGGGGTTTGGTTGTGGTGACTTCGTTGTGTTGTTTTTATGACATGTAGCAGCTAACTGTCCCTGAAATACCAGAACAAGTGAGCTTTAATGGAGGTTTAGAAATAAATAACCACAGTGGGTTTAACTGCTACAAATTAAATGCATCAGAGTAGGCAGGAGTTACCTAAGGCTTGCAGAATGCAACGCAAAACCTGGAAATGAAGATCAAGGGAGCAGAAAACGCTGCAGTATTTCCATCACTGGATGGTAAAAACACAGAATCACAGAAGGGTTTGAGTTGGAAGGGAGATTAGAGCTCATCCAGTGCCAGCCCTGCCACTGCAGGGACACTTCCACTCTCCCAGGGTGCTCCAAACCTTCTCCAACCCGGCCAGGACCATTCCAGGGATGAGGCAGCCACAGCCTCTCTGGGTGCCCTGTGCCAGGCCCTCACTACAGACAGACAGGATCTCCCTGTGCTGAGGAGTACAGCAGAATTTGTGCTGGTTTCACAGCGAAAAGTAGAGTAATATTAAGTTTTTCCTACTGAAAGACATTTGCACTACAGAACAGCTGGTTGTCCCCACAGAAATCCCAGTATAACCAGGATCCTGTCCTGGGATTCAGAACTGGTGGCTTTCCCTATTTCAACAGTCCTACGCCCTGCTGATTAAACTTCTGTTTAAGCAGCTCTGAAAAAGAATTACTACATGGATTATTTAATTGAATTTCAACCTAGGAGTCTATATAGTGTAATTCAGTGAACTTTGATTTTTCATTACTCTAAAACTGGAAGCTGAAAAGTAGTAGCATCTATAATTGCATGTCACAGTGCCTAAAATCTACCATACTTGCAGGTGTATTTCCTTGATTTTCTTTTTGGGGTTGTTGGGTACCTGCATTGTTTTGAAATAGAAAAAGATACATCTGAGGCAGTGTGCATAAAAGGAATTATTTCATGTCCTGTACTGCTCTGGATAGAATTCTTCTGGTGCTGTGCAATTGCTTTAGCTAACTTACAGCTCTGTTGGTTGACATGTATCAACAAAAATAGATGGAGACAGTCAATTATTTGAATTATGTTCAAAGGTATTCTTATCTCTGTTTTATAAGAAAAGAAACTTGAATGGAGTAGAGCTTTTCCTATGCCAATTACTTCCGTGCAGAGCTCCTGAGAGGAAGGAGCCACTCGAGTCCTGGTTTGGGGGTTTGTTGGTTTGTTTGTTTGTTTGTAGTTTGTAATTTGTTTGGTTTCCTACACTGCTGTCAAAAATCAGACATGTGAGAACGTCAGATTACCTGAGGGGTAAAAAGTGCACTCACTTCAGCCTTTTCATTTGAACACGGTCCTGCAAAAAACAGTGTACAAAATACCCAAAATGGTGATGGTGCTTTTAAGGGAAAGAAGAAAAAATTTCATTACTTGAAAGCCTTGATTTTTTTTCATCAGAATATTCCAGTTTTCTTTCACTTTTTTTTTTTTTTTTTTTTTCTTTTCCATGTGTGTGAGTGCATGTTCTGTTTCTGGCCTACTGAATAGAAGGGAACAAACTGTGCTTCTTGGGTTGGACGTGGGAAAACCTGCAATAATGTTATAAATTACAGTTTCTCTTTATCTAATTTTTTATTAAGATGAGGACATCACTGCTATGTGAATACATCTCTGCTGCTAGTGCACACTTCAGTAGAGAAAGATTTTTTCCTGAACTGCACACACATAAAGAACTTCTGTCAGAAATCAGTTAAATCATAGTTGGTGGTAATATATCAGTAAGTAGGAAGCTTCTTTATTTTAAAAAGTAAACAAACAAAAACCAAATCCTAAAAAACCAACCAAAATCCCCTTTCATTTGCATAAAAATACAGTTTACAGCAGTAATGCATTTTTAAGATAAAAATGTGAGGGGAGAAGAAAAAATCTTTAATAAAATTAAGGGTTTATCAAGCCTTGTTCTTGGGCTGAAGATTATGTTTCTTATACGTAGTCTGCATGATAGGAAGTGCTATCCATTACTGAAAATAATTCCTGGCTCCACAGTTACCTACTTCTGCTCAAATTGACTTGTCAAATATTTGACATTCAGATTATTCTCCCTGTTTGAGTGCAACTGCAGATACTGTTATGGAAAAATACAAGCATTCAGAAATTCGGGCTTTTCACTGGAATTTCATATTAACATTTTAATATAGATTTCTTAATGTTTTCAAAGAGCAGAGTAAAGAAAAATAAAGGTAAACTACCACAGCTTCTTCTGGTGACCAATGTACTTGTTTAGATGCTGAAAATTGTTTTTCCAGAATATCAAAGGACAAAGTTGCAAAGCACCAGGTGTTCTTTAGTTTATTGCAAAATGGAGTTGATTGCTGTTCTGGCTGCTTTCCTGATTTTCATAGCCTTCATTAGAATCATCTAATAAATAACAAGCTGAATCAGCATTTTGATTAAGGAGATTGTTCTAATAATAAATTAATAGGCTTTTTATTTTTAAGCAAAATAGCAGCCAGCAAACTCTTAAAGCTTTTGTTTCTATGAGCCTTATCTTCCCAGGCAAGTTCTGGAGCTCCCAAATTTCCTTCATTTCACTGCAGCAGGAGGATAAACTGCATTCCATGGCAGCTCTGCTATTTGATATCGCCCTTAAGAACAGAGAGCTCAAACTGGAATCTTCTAGAAAAACTTCTGGAATGAGCAGAATAGTGTAGGCTTATAAAACAAAGACATTTATTTAAACAACAAAATCAAAACCAGCAACTGAATCCCAGTGAAATCTCTGACTGGAATGAACAGAGGTGCTCAGTAGGACAGAGTGAAAGTATTGATATGTTACCCCTGTGCTATTCTTAGCTCATCACATCTTGGTATTTAAACAGTATCTTAATAAAGCAGGCTTTAAAAAAATACTGGCAAAAATATGAGGGATTTGGGGCAGTGCTATTAATGAGAATTTCCTCTCATTCTGTCATCATCAAGAACCTTTAACAAGTTGCCCACAGTCCAGGGCTAAGATATTTTTCCTTCTCTCTCTGGTTTACAGTTTGCTGTGCAATAGAGCTCCCGAGTCTGACTGTCAGGGTGTCGTGGGGTGACTTTGGGCTGTTGTATCCCCATCACCACCCTATGCCCAGACGTGATTCCTGTGCCCTTAAGCTGAGCCCGAGAGAGGAGAGAGATAAAACTGAGCCAACTTTTCAAAGCAGTCTGTGCTTCAAGGTCACTACTCCTCTGCGTCCTGCTGCTGCGGGGAGGAGAGCAGAGGAAGCACCCTTCCTGCTTTTCAGGGTCTTTTTTCGGCTCTGTTTCTTCCGAGAGAGAGATGGGAAGTGTTTTTCTTCCTGGGACTTTGGTTTCTTTTTTTCCTTCTCTTCTGGACTTGTTCAGAACATCAGAACATCAGAACCCCACCGGGGGACTTTCCACCAGCTTGGAGGGGGCCCCCACTCCGACCCAGCTCTGAGGACGAGGAGAGTGGTCACAGCCACAGAACGACTTTAAAATCTTTCAGGTTTCTCTCCACAGCGAGAGGTTTTATTATTTAGCATTATTATTCTTTACCTGTGTGTTTGTTCAATAAATAGTCTTTGTTTTCTCTTTCGCATTCCTCCGAGGAAAATCTTTGTTTTTCCCCAGCCTGGTGGGCGAGGGGTGGCTACAATCTGCCTTCCTTTGAGGAGACCTTCCTTTGGGACATTTGCCCTAAATTTGGCCAAAACCATCGCACAGGGGTTTGCAAAAAGCTTTCCCTGCTGGCCTGCCCACGCTGAGCTCAGCACAGGTGGCTGGGCATCAGACAGAGCCCCTTGCTCAGGTCCTGAGCTGAGAAAGTCACTCCTGTGAGCTCGGGGCTGAGTGAGGGATGTCCCTCTTTGCCCAGGCCCAGCTCCTCTGCTGTCTCCGTTTCCCCAGGGCCCATAGGACAGGGACTGCTCAGAGTGGCTTTCCTGCCAGACCCGATCTCTTCTTGTTTGGGCTGGGAGCTGGGGCTGGGAGGTGTCACCCCAGCCTGGCCTCTCCCTCCACTTCTCCTTCCCCCGGGAAATAACAAAGGCTATTTTGTTATCCTAACTTAAAAACAATCAATGAAATTAAAATGAACTGTCACCTAACAGAAATGCAAATGTAATCTGCCTTAGTCATTTCCCTGCCCTTGCTCATCAACAGATACCCTGAAAGAGCTCTCTGCATACAAGATTGCCTTCTATTTATCTCTGTTTGTCTCTTTACTTCATCTCCTGAGAGAAGTGATGCCTCCTGATTCCTTACAGATCCTACCAGGCTCACCTCAGTAATTTAAGATGATGCTCAATGACTTTCACCCAAAAAAAATGCATTAAATATTTCTGACAGTCAGAGCAATGAGATGTTGGGCAAAAAAAAAAAAAAAAAAAACACCAAAAAATTACTGCTCAGAAAAATAGACTCTAAAGATAGAATATAGAGATAATCTTATTTCAGCTTATTAATTATGCCTTGTAAGCAATGAATCAAATCACTTTGCTGTATAATACAATTACTGCTGTAATTTGTAGTCATTACAGTTTGCACTGAGGTATAATTGTGTAATTCATTTTCTGCAGGTTATTGGCAGAGAAGGTCTTAACAACTTCAGCATGGAGACTTCGGGTTTGCTGCAGTTTAATTTGCAGATCATTAGCACAGTAGACCTAATAACTTGTTGTGTCTACCCATCACGGAGTTATTTATGTTTGGATCAGGCACAAAAGAGAAAGATTAAGAAAAGATTCCAGGCAGAGCCATTATTACCTGGTGCTTTTTCCCCCTTACAGTCTTTAGGTTCTGTTGCATCCGTGCATCCTGTCCTGGGCAGAATTCATTCTCTGGTCAGCTGCATTTTCTAGCAGGTTGTTGGAAGATGACGTGGCTTTTCTACCTGCAGTGAATTATTCCAATTAACAAGTTAATATTTTGGCATAGTCTTCTGCACCTGATTAATGCTCATTAAATGAATCGTGATTTGATTGAAATGGATTTTAAGTGTCAACTTTCCTATCCAAATGGAGCACAAGTGCTGTTCCTGCTGACACCTGCCATGGAATAAAATACAACAAAAAAGTCATATTCCAGTCGTGGCTTTTCTTCTGGTTCTCCTAAATCTATATCCTGACTCTTATGCATGGTGGGTTTGGTTTTTTGAGGTTTGGAGTTTTTTTACCTTCTATGTGTCTCTATAGTATTTTAAGAATGATTACTTTTACAATTATTCCATCTCCTTCACAAAATATACTGATATTTTTCCTTATTTTGTGTGTCTCACTTAAATTACAAAGAGGGATTTAAAAAAAAGACAAAAACAAAAACAAAAAACCCAAACAAACAACAAAACAAAAAACCAACAAAACAAAAAATAACGCAAACAAACAAGAAAGAAACAACCAAAAAA
>VYZQ01048026.1:0-12790 GCA_013400655.1 Mystacornis crossleyi | reverse complement strand
AAGATTAATAATGATACCTTATAATGGACATTTCTGTTGTCTGGATGGAAGTTTCTGGATGTTCGCACTTCATTCAAACACAATCTTCTCTGAAGGACACTGTAATTTAATCATAGTGAATAACAATGTTTCTTTACTTTGAACATTATATGCCTTTTCTACAAATGCAACAATTGGAACACAATTAATTAGCTAGAGTATGTGATTTTGTAAATATAACAGTTCAAGCATCTTTTTGAAGAATGAAGTTTTGAAGCTTTTTTCTTCAATGTATTTTGAAGTAGAATTGATGTAGTGGAATTTATCTTACTAAAAGATTACATCTTCACAGTCGGTGATGCGCATTTGGTAGTCACCTGATGCTGGTAGAGAGGATGTCAAAAATTATAAACACTTATAGAAAACATAATTCACTGCAAGTAAATGCCTGGTATGTGTCAGATAAAGCAGTATATATAATAGAAAATATATACTAAGGTGGTAAACTATATGTACTCTGTGGGGATTCTAGCGTGTCAGATTTAGAAAACCAGATTTAATCTCATGAATTCACTGAACAGATGTGCAAGTGATACGGTAATTTGGCCATCAAATCTGATCACCCTCCCTGGCACTTAAGAAATAAGATTTTAGAAGCAAATTAAAAATAAACAAATAAACAAACTAACAGTATTGCCAAATAAACAAACAACCAGGGAATAAGTTCTCAGTTCTATTTTCACCTCTTTTGCAGAAATAAGCAAGAGAAAATGCAGAAGTAATGCCAGGAATTATCAAAAATGAATTCTAGAAAACTTAGATTAATTGAGCAAAGTTAATGAAGTGGTGAGTAGCTAGAAAACCATAACGGAAGTTTACTGCTGCTCCTTACCTTATCGTATTTACCCTCAGTAAGCATTTCCAAATATTGTGGTCCAAATTTAGTAAAATGAACCCAGAATCCATAATAACAATATATCCACAAATAATAAAGTCTCCTTTGTCTTTTCACTTTAGTTATCCCAGTTTAAAAGATCAGCAGATAACAAAATCCCACTCACCACAAATTCAAATAAAGTCTTGTATTTTAAAGTAAGTCTGGTCCTTAGGAATTTGCATCCCACATAGCAAGAATGTACAAATCAAGTGAGTAACAAGTCCAAGTCATTTTACAGAGATATAAATCTTGGAAACTAGGAGCTGATAATTATAAAAACAACTCAAAGCTAAAACTATGCAACTGCCCATCAAAGAAACAAAGAGCTTGATGCGAAAACTGAAAACACTCAGAACTTCATTTCTTTCAAATGGACCTCCAAAGTAAAATTAGCTGTTTAGTCTCATTTTCAAATTTGATTCATTAGTATAGCTGAAGTCAGGCAAAAATGACAGATATGGTCAAACCCAGGCGTATTATAAGTTGCCTTCCAGTAAAATCAGCAGTCTTAGCAGCTAAGCTTTCATCATTTCAGAACAGAGCGGTGTAGAAGACCACAGAGTATGGCATGTTTGGTAAAATGCACAGAAGATAGTAATTTAGATCAGTGAACTTGGTAGAGAGACACCTGGATTTGTTATGTACTCTGTCATTATCTTTGCATGTGGCCTTGTGAACTCAGTTCCTCTCTCCCTCCTCCAGTTTTTATGTGCAAATAGGAAGAGTAATACTTTCTTGATACCACAGTCTGCCATCTCTTAAGATCCTGCTTTTTAGCTATGCTGACAGAGCTAAAACAGCAAAATGTCTCCTATATGCATGGAGTTTACTGTTTAATTAGTGTTTTATACAGTTATAATCTCCTTCTGTTCAAAAAGGGTAGCACAGTATACAGATGTAAAATATCTTCTTGCAAAGATAACTACATATATACCTCAGCATGTATCAGGTATTTATCAGTGGTTTTCCACATACTTTTTTCAACTGTGGGGCCCAAGGGTGCTTCAAAGCCCAGAAAGCTGCCAGTGTTGCATGCTAGCAAGCCTCTGGCTAAGGATATACCCAGAGAGGGGTGGTGGGACAATAACCCACCAGTGCTCATCACTGAAATTTGTAAGTCTGCTGTTTTTAGCTCTTATCACCTTTCTGTGTCACATGACTTCATGCCAAAATACTACTTATAGTTTTTGCTTTCTAGGATTCCTGGGATTTTTCTATCTAAGCTTTGTTATTTCCTACCTCAGAGGAGGAAGGGATTTGTAGGCAGCTTAAATCTAATATGGCAGTGACAGATACCAGACCTCTGGAGACCGCAATTCAGCAGACTTCTATAAAACCTCTAATAATCCAGTCTACTGATGGACCATACTGATGAACCATTTTTTTTTAAAAAGTGCCACATATCTACCAAATGAAAACAGTACATATATTACACACATATTTAAATGGCTTGGCTTTGGAAAGTCAGAATTTCAGACTTTTAAAGCTAAAGAAAGGTATAACTCCTAATAGTTCTCATAAACCTAATCTGAATTTTATCATTAGATGTCCCCTCTACATTTCTTTTTATATTTTTTCCAAGAACCCTTGTTTTGTTTTAGGTATAAATTACAGAAAAAAAAAATCTTTTGTTTATAGAAATTAGCCTGCATAGAATAAAAGAAGGAAAGTAATATTACAAATTACCTACCTTCATCAAAGTGGATGAAGAAATGATAGGACATAGTACAGTGTATTTTGACAGAAATTAAGTGTAATTCCCAGATCAAAACTTTAGACTAAATGCAACTGCTAGAATGAACAACACTTTTATATCCGTAGCAATATGTTATATTTGACACAGATAAAAAGAGAGAAAAAGAGAGCAACTAAAGGGTAGATTACACTAAGACTTTGTCTAAGAATAATTATTCTAATAATTATTATTGTACTTTTCCTATGACATTGGGTTAGTCAGCCAGATATGATTTAATTTCTAAGTTGTCTTTTTTTGTTTTCATTTTCCCTGCAAGTATATGTACAAATATATAAAAGCAGGACTGTAAGATGGGTGACACTGACACAACCATTTTACAGTTCAATATCATCATTACAAATGAGTAAATTTACAGTCTGTGTGAGAACCTGATGAGGGTTTTTTTCAGCTTTTATCTTTATTTCTTTCTTTCTCCTTTTCATACACATCCTTCGAAGATCATTTATTTGTTTTTAAATACCTTTGGGATTCTTTCCAATACGTTTTCAATGATTCTTACCTAGGTTTCAGGCTAAGATTGTATCATCAATATTTCCTACCAGCATCCTTTCAGTAAGTCATGTCTAGTTTGACATAATATACTACATCATATCTGGGTGCACTTAAAAATGGCATTTTAGGTTGGAACAGGAATGAGCATTTGACATGCAGCCAAAATGGAGCTACTATGAAGCAGACGCCACTGAACTGCCTTTTGGTCATGAGGCCTTCAGCACACTTTTGCTCTACAAAACTATTTTTGTTTTGCCACGCTACTTGCCAACAGTTAAAATCTCTGTAATGCAAATCCCACATAAACAGAATCCCTCTTCCATGTATAAGAATGATTGTAACACTGTTTTGCGGTTTGTTTTTTTTTTTCTCTGTTGACTGCAGTCAGGTTTTGGCTAGGTCCTGAATGCCTTCCCTGCCAGGGGCCCCAACTCTTTTTTACCTAGTTTTGTCAGCTGAAAGCCAAGGGTCACCACTATAGAAATGTTTGTCTTCTCTTTGGGCTCTGTACTTCATCAGCCCTGTTTCCTTTCTCTTTGTTTCTTCACCCTAAAAATGCCTAAAAGCCTTTATTCTTTATGTTCCATCAGTCTGGATCTGGTGGCAGTGCACCTCCTTCTCAGCTCTCAGCCACCTCTTTCCACCCAGCTGGTGCCTCAGGTCCCTTCAGAAATGTGCAGCTTTGTGGTCTGCAAAAAGGCCTCTGCTGGCCTTTACAGGGAAAGAGTTACTAAAGAAAAGCAAATAGCAATGAAAAACAGAATGCGAATTGAACTCAGAACAAAGGTTATTTTAAAAAGGTAGGAATACTTGACAGGGAGATGAAGCCACTGAATTTATCTACGTATCCTTTTGCTATAACTCTCTGTACTGGTTTGAAAGCAAAACCAGTGAGGCTCCAAGTCAGAAATACAATTTAATAGAAAGAAAAAAATAAATGCAGTAGTACAAAAGAAACTACTGACAGAATCAGAATACAACCTGACACCCTGTTAGTGGGGGTGGTGGTAGCAGGCCAGATGAAAGTGGTCTTGTTGAAAGCAGTGATCCTGCAGAAAGGTCTGGTAGCTCTTGTCCTCTGGAAAGTCCAGTGGGTAAGGGCTCCTTGTGCCACTCCAAACCCCAGGTTATATCCAGGTGGGAATATTTGGCTCCTCCCCCTTGGGCAGAGCATCTCACAATGGGCTGGTGTTATTCTATGAGTCATGTGGTGGGTCCTTGATTGCCCATTAAACAGAGATAGCTGCTGAAGGGAGTTATCTCTGAGTCATGCAGCACAGCCTTGATGGGCCATTAACAGGAGATAGCCCAGGGGGAGGAGGCAAAGATAACACTGCCCCACCTGGTTTCAACAGCCCCTGAAGATGGTAATAGAATACATCCTTTTGGGCACATCTTACATTGCAACCTAGGACACTCTCCAAGTATTATGTATTAACATAGTATAGGAGAAATATTTTTCTGAGTGATTACAGCATTATATAAAACTTTTTCTTCTCATATTTATTTTCCCACATTTGGTGCTATCCACAGAATTAACATCACTGTTTTATACGTATTCTTAAGAAGTGCAGTATTTTTATACTTACTTTCATATAAAAACATGCAAGTATTTTCATGAGGTAATTTTGTGTGTTGTCTTTGCAAAAATGTATATTTACAACAGTTGCTATATGTTCAAATGTTATTTGTTTATCATGGCATTCAAATTTTGGATGAAGCATGAAATGGTAAATTTAGATATTTCAAGCTCTTTCCCAAGGAGGTAGCAATTAGTACTTGCAACCATGTCTCCAATCCTTACCTATGCTGTTAACAGACACAGAATATCCCATATATGACCTACTTCCCTTGAGAATTTTCACTCAAACAACCTAGGAAGGATGCAAAATAGGTTAATTTTACAAATTTAGTGTTTTTCAAAAATAAATACTGCTAGATGAATGACAGCTTCAGATATAATAGCATGGTTTGTGTTGTAAGGGACCTTAAAGATCTAGTTCAAACTCCCCTACCATAAACAGGGACACCTTTCACCAGACCAAGTTGCTCAAAGTCCCATCCAACCTAGGCATGAACACTTCAAGAGATGGGATATTCACAAATTCTTAACCTGTCCCAGTGCCTCACCACCCTCACAGTAAAGAATTTCTTCCTAATATTTGATCCAAACCTACTCTCAGTTTGAAGCAATTCCCCCTTGTCCTATCACTACAAGCCCTCGTAAAAAGTCTTTCCACATCTTTCTTGCAGGTTATTTTCAGACACTGGAAGGCTGAAATTAGGTTACCCTGAAGTCTTCTCTCTTCCAGGTTGAACAATCCTACTTCGCTCTGCCTGTCATCATAGAAGAAAAGTCTTTCCACATCTTTCTTGCAGGTTATTTTCAGACACTGGAAGGCTGAAATTAGGTTACCCTGAAGTCTTCTCTCTTCCAGGTTGAACAATCCTACTTCGCTCTGCCTGTCATCATAGAAGAGGTATTCCATCCTTCTAATCATCTTGGTGCCTTTCCTCTGGACTGTCTCCAGCAGACTGATGCCCTTCCTGTGCTGGGAACCCAATCCGGATGCAGCACTGCAGGCGGGGTCTCACAAGAGCAGAGCAGAGGGGCAGGATCCTCTCCCTTGCCCTGCTGGCCACGCAGCTTTTGATGCAGCCCAGGATATTGCTTTTCTGGGCTACAAGCCCACACTGATGGATCATGTCCAGCCTCTCATCCACCAGAACCCCCAAGTCCTTCTTTGCAGGGTTGCTCTCAGTAGGTTCCTTCCCCACTCTGTGTTGATACCGGGGGTTGCCCCAACCCAGGTGCAGCACCTTGCACTTGGTCTTGTTAATCCACATGAGATTCCCATGGATCCACTTCTCCAGCCAGTTCATGTCCCTCTGGATGATATCACATCCTTCAGCTGTATCATCGGCACCACTTATCTGCAAATTTGCTGAGGGTGCACTCAATCTCTTTGTCTATGCCGTTAATGAAGTTATTAACTAACACTGGTTCATAACACTGCTGTCTATCAGAACTTTTATCTCTCTACTATGGTGCTATTATAAATCTAAGGCTGATTAATTTTTTAAGGTGTACCACCTACGGATTGAAAGTATTCCATTAAAAACATCTTGGGTTCAGTCTGGTTTTGTTAAAAACTGGACAGAAATTCATAGGGATTCTTCCTGGCTTCCTCTTGTGGTTGTCCTTTTTTAACCTCAGGAAGTAGAGGAGGTGGCCCAGGAGACTCAGTCATCCCCTGGATAAGTAGGCAGCTCTGCAGGGTGTAGAGTCCTTACATCAGAGCTTCTAGTCTGTGTTGACACCTCAGCTCCAAGACCACCTCTCTGCGACCAGTTTTATCCACAGATGAGAACCTCTTGGTTGTCCTAAATTTCCCAATGCTGTCTTAATCATGAATCGACTTCATCCCCATCCGATCACTGTGACTTTTCCATAGAAAGAAATCAGGTGTGCACACTGGATACCACCTACAGCATACCAGAAAGTTCTGTCACCTGGCTATTTGGATTCTTGACCCAGTCACTCTTGTGACCCTAGATAGACAAAATGCTTTCAAGGTCTTTTATGAAAATCTGGTGGGATTGACAGACACTTGGAAAAATTGAATAGCATATTCCTATGTAGTAGAACGGAACAAACATTTTTAAGTGCTGCCCATGTATGGTGCACAGGAAAATAGAGTGACACACTGTCATGGTTTATCTCCAGATGACAATAAGCACCACTCAGCCTCTTGAACACTCTCCCCTCTGTGAGATGCGGGAGAGAATCAGAAGGGTAAAAGTCAGAAAACTCATGATTTGAGATAAAGTCATTTAAACTGGTAAAGCAAAAGCCATGTATACAAGCAAAGCAAAACAAGGAATTCATTCAATACTTCCTGTCAGGTGTTCAGCCATCTCTGTGAAAGCAGGGAACCATCATGCATTAGTGATTACTCCAGAAGACAAATGCCATTACTCAAAATGACTCTACTTTCTTTCTTCACCCAGCTTTATATGCTGAGCATGATGCTACATGATGTGGGATATCCCTCTGGTCAGTTGGGGTCAGCTGTTCTGGCTATATCTCCTCGTCACTCCTTATGCACCTGCTCACTACTAGGGTAGGGTGAGAGGTGGAAAAGACCTTGACTCTGGGCAAGTGCTGGTCAGCAATAGTGAAAACATCTTTGTCTTAGCACAAATCCTAAACACTTAGTGATCCAAAACATAGACTGTGAAGCCATTCAGCTCTTATCAAGAAAGTTAAGTCTATCCTAGACAAAAACAACACACAAATGCTTGAATATTCGCCTGTATCATTACTCAATCATTTAGGTAAACAGTTGCAATAACAAAGAAGTGACCACGACTTAGATCACTTGTTTTTTTTCTCCCTTTGATGATGTAGCAAAGGAACATAATTATGTCAATCTAGTGTTAGTTACTGGTAGTGTAATAACTGCACTAAACATTTACAGGTGAGAGAATCAGGACAAAGAAAAGCCTACCAACAACAGTACTGAAGGCTGAATTAATGAAAGATCAGCAATTATTTTAAATCAAGTCTTAACTACAAACTGAACGTGTTGCAAATATCAAAATACCTCAGATCTTCAGTTATCACTTATCAGTGTCATCAGCCTACTCTATCTTGCAGTGGTGAAGTTCTAGAAAGGCCAACACTTGGAAACTATGGCATAAAACAGAGCTTTCATGTCTACAGACACTTTTTAAAAAATTGGACTACTACACAATCATTTATTTTTACTAATTAATAAAACAGCCTCTCAGTTATCAGGCATCATTCAGAAACACTATAACATTCTATAATAAGTTTGCACACTTGGGGACCTTAATTTCTGTGATAAAGAGGCAAATTAAAAGAAATACTAGAAAAATTACTGACCTCAAATAGTTATTAGCTGAGCAATTCCACTCCCTGAGCAATTTTCTAATGAAAAGTTTTTGTCTTGGAATCCTAAACATTATATAAAAACTCCCAAGAACAAACTTAACTCTGAGAACTAGTGTAGATCATACCAAAAGTGCCTTAATAGAGCTTTTACCATATGAGTAAGATGATCTTTCCCAATACATAGGACCATTTTCCCTACCTCATTCAAATCGCATGCACAGGGGGAAATAAGTTCATAACTCTGCATAATATTGTGGCAAAAATGTCCTGTAAATTCACCTGGAAGTACAACTCTGATTATGATTAAAGTTTATCTTATTGTAGTCTAGCTAAGAGGATCATTATATTATATACTGTGCCATGATTAAACTTCTTTTTCTTGAAGTAGCTTGAATTTATGTTCAGACAGCTTTTATATTCATAAGCTCACAATACTACTCCGCACATCCCCAGAGAGCAACCCAGGAAAGACTATTCAAAGTACCAGCACTTATTCTACTGTAATGAGCATTATTCTCAGTACTGTAGTAACTCTAAGTCAAATACACATAAACCCCTTTATATAACATGCTCGGTTTCAGATGTGATCTAGATTAACCTTTAAAATATAAAGGAAATGTCTGCTGCAGAACTGTGTAAGGATTTTGGCAATTTGAGTCATATATTGGTCTCAGTCCTGTCATCTGAAAGCAACAGGGATTTTGGCTGATCCTTGCCCATAAGTGGTGACCAAAAGAAGAAGAAAGAAAAAAAAAAAAAAAGGTAGCTTTAGCCTCTGCTTTTCTCATTTTTTAATCAGAGGGGTGGTGGTTTTTTGTGCAAAGGACAAAATAAAAAAAAAAAAAAAGGTAGCTTTAGCCTCTGCTTTTCTCATTTTTTAATCAGAGGGGTGGTGGTTTTTTGTGCAAAGGACAAAATTATGTCTGTAGTCAGTCTCTTGGCTTCAGCTATAATAATATTCTGTTGGGTGTTACAAGTAGCAGGAATAGACCTGTACTATGTGTGGACCTGCACTATGTGTGGACCTGCATATATTCAAACATTCAATATTTTTGACTAGCTGGAACTAATGGAACAGATTTTCAAAGGAAACCTTCCATCCCAGCAATTTAAATAAATTGCTAACAGGAAAGGTTTTTTATGACATCAGGTAAAACCTTGAAAGGTTCAGTAGTGACTCGAGGCATGTTTAAACACTGTAATGGAGAGCTGATCTGAACTGGCACTTTCACTTGATGCAGAACTAACTGGCCTGAAAGGTAGTTGTTAGGTTGCAAAAGGAATATAGTTGCATAAGAATAGTTCCACCTCTGCATTTATAACCCTTGTCTCACAGATGTTTTCTTAACAGAGCTTTTACAGATGTAGATATTATGCCACATATAATATCACGCCATAGAAAGTACAAAGAAATTTTTTCTAGTACTAAAATGAATATAGCAACTCTTGCACGTTTAGGTGAAGTTTGAAATGCTCTAACAAAAGCAATCATGTTATTTTCAGCCTTGATAATCTCTTTTTTCTCCTTCAGCCACTTTCTGTATTTCTAAGGAGGCTTAATCCTTATGGTAGAAATTCCAATGCTCAGCAAATTATGTAGGTAAACAAGGCCTCTGATATTTGGCTCTTTCTGTCCTTTGAACATAAATAGGAAAAAATTAGCATTCCAGATTGTCACTTTTGATACATTCACACTTCTTAGTTGGGAAGCTTGCCCTATATGTTAACACACATTTATTGTTGATATAAAAAGGTTTGCCAGCATGCTGTGAGAGTAAAACATACTGTGGCAAGAAATGGACCATGGAGAGGTATGTATTTCCCTCTTTCTCAGGACCTAACAGGGCTTCTGATATGTTGAGTTTGAGAGGTTCATTTTTTTTTCCCTTTGCAGTACTTATCAAATGGCCCAAGTGTCTGAACCTTAAGGCAATCTCACCATGTTCTGCCGAACACAAAAACTTTTAGGGAAGTGCTGAATTGTTTATTCCTCCTCCTATAGATTTACATGTGACATCCTACAGGGGTCATTTTTACATGCATCTTATTTCCCATAGCATAGGTTAATCAGAAGAGAGGAAAAATTGCCATATCCTAATATTACTCATAAGCTGCTTACGATTTTTCTCTGTTCTATTTGTTAAAGTCAGATTTTTCTTTTTTCCTTTCCCCTGTCTGTCAGTCTAGGGTAGCAATGTAACAGGAAAGATGAAATCTAGCATTAGTACTCCCGTAAGTTTTCAAAAAGTTTTCAGGGTTCTGATAAATCCAAAGTCTGTTTTCCAGGTTCAAATAATAACATGGACATATTTCACTAAATCAAAGTACTTAAAGCCCTATTCAGCCTGGCCCTGACTTTTTTTTCAGTGATGGGGCATCCACAACTTCTCTGGTTCACCTTCTCCAGTGTCTTGCAACTCTTGTTATAAAAAAGGTACAATGCATATGTCCAACCTCAATACACAATCTTTCAGCTTAAAACCACGGCCCCATGTCCTTCCACTACCTACTTGGTAAAAAGTCTCTCTCCAGTTCTCTTGTAGACCCTCTTCCAGTATTGAAGTGCTAAATGTNGTAGCTTTAGCCTCTGCTTTTCTCATTTTTTAATCAGAGGGGTGGTGGTTTTTTGTGCAAAGGACAAAATTATGTCTGTAGTCAGTCTCTTGGCTTCAGCTATAATAATATTCTGTTGGGTGTTACAAGTAGCAGGAATAGACCTGTACTATGTGTGGACCTGCACTATGTGTGGACCTGCATATATTCAAACATTCAATATTTTTGACTAGCTGGAACTAATGGAACAGATTTTCAAAGGAAACCTTCCATCCCAGCAATTTAAATAAATTGCTAACAGGAAAGGTTTTTTATGACATCAGGTAAAACCTTGAAAGGTTCAGTAGTGACTCGAGGCATGTTTAAACACTGTAATGGAGAGCTGATCTGAACTGGCACTTTCACTTGATGCAGAACTAACTGGCCTGAAAGGTAGTTGTTAGGTTGCAAAAGGAATATAGTTGCATAAGAATAGTTCCACCTCTGCATTTATAACCCTTGTCTCACAGATGTTTTCTTAACAGAGCTTTTACAGATGTAGATATTATGCCACATATAATATCACGCCATAGAAAGTACAAAGAAATTTTTTCTAGTACTAAAATGAATATAGCAACTCTTGCACGTTTAGGTGAAGTTTGAAATGCTCTAACAAAAGCAATCATGTTATTTTCAGCCTTGATAATCTCTTTTTTCTCCTTCAGCCACTTTCTGTATTTCTAAGGAGGCTTAATCCTTATGGTAGAAATTCCAATGCTCAGCAAATTATGTAGGTAAACAAGGCCTCTGATATTTGGCTCTTTCTGTCCTTTGAACATAAATAGGAAAAAATTAGCATTCCAGATTGTCACTTTTGATACATTCACACTTCTTAGTTGGGAAGCTTGCCCTATATGTTAACACACATTTATTGTTGATATAAAAAGGTTTGCCAGCATGCTGTGAGAGTAAAACATACTGTGGCAAGAAATGGACCATGGAGAGGTATGTATTTCCCTCTTTCTCAGGACCTAACAGGGCTTCTGATATGTTGAGTTTGAGAGGTTCATTTTTTTTTCCCTTTGCAGTACTTATCAAATGGCCCAAGTGTCTGAACCTTAAGGCAATCTCACCATGTTCTGCCGAACACAAAAACTTTTAGGGAAGTGCTGAATTGTTTATTCCTCCTCCTATAGATTTACATGTGACATCCTACAGGGGTCATTTTTACATGCATCTTATTTCCCATAGCATAGGTTAATCAGAAGAGAGGAAAAATTGCCATATCCTAATATTACTCATAAGCTGCTTACGATTTTTCTCTGTTCTATTTGTTAAAGTCAGATTTTTCTTTTTTCCTTTCCCCTGTCTGTCAGTCTAGGGTAGCAATGTAACAGGAAAGATGAAATCTAGCATTAGTACTCCCGTAAGTTTTCAAAAAGTTTTCAGGGTTCTGATAAATCCAAAGTCTGTTTTCCAGGTTCAAATAATAACATGGACATATTTCACTAAATCAAAGTACTTAAAGCCCTATTCAGCCTGGCCCTGACTTTTTTTTCAGTGATGGGGCATCCACAACTTCTCTGGTTCACCTTCTCCAGTGTCTTGCAACTCTTGTTATAAAAAAGGTACAATGCATATGTCCAACCTCAATACACAATCTTTCAGCTTAAAACCACGGCCCCATGTCCTTCCACTACCTACTTGGTAAAAAGTCTCTCTCCAGTTCTCTTGTAGACCCTCTTCAAGTATTGAAGTGCTAAATGTTGGTGAATGCAAAGCTCAACATGACCAAGCAATATGTGCTGACAGCCCAGAAATCCAGTCATATCCTAGGCTGCATCCAAGGCAGTAGGGCCAGCAGGGCAAGCAAAGTGATTCTGTCTCTACTCTGCTCTCGTAAGATCCCACCTGGAGTGCTGCATCCACTTCTGGGGTCCCCATTACAGCAAGGACATGGACCTGATTGAATGAGTCTAGAGAAGGGCCACCAGGATCATTAGAGGGATGGAGCCCATCTGCTGTGGAGACACACTAAGACAGTTGGTTGTTCAGCCTGGAGGAGAAGAGGCTCCAGGGATACCTTAGAGTAATGTTCAAGTACCTAAGGGAGGCCTACAGGAGAGCTGGAGAGAGATTTTAACAAGGGCCTGTAGTGAAAGGAGAAGAGGGAAAG
>VYZQ01048025.1:1899-36846 GCA_013400655.1 Mystacornis crossleyi | reverse complement strand
CTTTCACTAATATCTAAAAGTTGAAATTTCAGGCTGGACATGGACAAATTAACTGTGCTACTGTCTAAAATGTTATTTTGTCCTAAGGAAAATTACACTGGGCAAGAGATCAGAACATATGATGACATTTCTCTCCCAGAATCTTCTAGATGTATTTAAAATATTTAAGGCTGAAGAACTAATGCAAAATGTCAGATCTAATTTAGAAAGTTCAGTATCTAAAATGTTATTTTTTACCATTTCTCAGATGTTCTGTAGCTCAAGTGCATTCAGAGAGAACGGTCTTTGCTAATGTTATCTCCCAGCTGAAGTTACCGTGTCAGTCCAAATTTTCATCATTTTATGTTTAAACTATTAATCACAAATAACGAAGCAGGACCTTCTGCTTGATTTACTAGATCAGCAACTTCAGATATGTCCTTGCAATGAAGTATGAGCAGAAGAAACTTGTCTTTCCAAAATGCGTTCAGACACCTTTCTCTGTGTCAGCACTGGTAAAATGAGACGTAAGAGTAAAGTATTTATGCAACCTATCATCTATTCTCTCCAAATGAAGTATACAGGTTCCCTTTCATGTCTCCTCTGGAGGAAATGAACTTCTACCAATTCCATGTAAAATTATTCCACAACATACTGGTTTTTGAAGTTCCCGAGTTTCTTTCGGAGTTCCTTCCACCCATAACCCCAAACAACTTTATTTTAAATCTGAAGCCATATTCTTCCAAATTTGCACCAAGAGACAGCGGCAGATAAAATTCATGAATATATTTTATCTCCTCCTATTTCTTTGTTGGTCTGTTTCTTCCTTCAAAAATTGCCTTCATGTGAACCAGCAAGCATCTTGCGGGAAACTAAGATCTGCACCTCATAAATAAAAGAGGAATCTGGTCCCATGCCTGCATCCATGCATCTTTCTGCCTTATGTAATTCAAATATTAATATGAGACATTATAGGCAGACCATAAGCATGTGGAGGTGCTAATACTGTGCATCTTTCTTGAAAAGCAAGGCCCTGTGTACTCCAGAGGAAAGGAGTTTTGGATGTTGTTGGTCAATCATCATATTCTGAGCTTGACAGAGATTAAAGTTTGAGGTTAGTCAATGAATATTCCTGAATTGTACAGTCAGCGTATAGAGTGGTTGCTCTTTATCATCTCTATATTATCTTTTTTATTTTTATCTCATACTTTGCCCTCTGCTAGAAAAACTGGTAGCCAAAAAAGTGAACAACTATCCTCCAGGAGCTGAAAACTCAACATACTAAAGGGATGAATTGAGACAATTGTAATTTCAGGCGTTTCAGCCTGTTATATACCAAAGTATACATGAATATATGTAGCTTATACTTCACCCTACTTTTTTTTCCCCAGTGGTCCTGCTGTCCCCTCAATAATATCTATTCTATAGTTAAGCAGGTTGCAGTACTTCCGTGCTAAATGAATTTCACTAGTCCTCTTCTTCATTTAGCAGCTAGTGCTTTAAAATACACTAGTTTTTAAAAAAACGTTTGGTGTTGTTATCTTGCATTTTTCTTTTTTAAAAACACCCCTCCTCTGCAATTTCTACCTGCACCTGCAGGTGATAACTTTTCTTCATTACCAGACAAACAAATTTAGGCATTAATCCCACAGGAAGTACCATAAAATTGGTTTCAGCCTGCCTTTAAATTTCCTTGCTATTTACCTCAGCTAAATCCATGAACCAATCTCCAGCTTTGCAGCTTTGCTTCCGCAACTCATGTATTAATGATATGTCAAAATCTAAAGCTCCCTGAAGAAAAGAGGTTGCCATGGGATACTGAGCGCTTAGGAGCAAAGTGTAGAAAGATGTATCCTGCTAAGAAAGGCTCCAAAGACCTTGCTGTGTCAGGCAGTATTGCTTTTTATCTCTTTAGATGAAACAAAATCACTGCTCTGGGAGGCACTGGGCATCTGTCAACCCTGATTGCACCATCACACTGACCATTTCAACAGGACTACAGGAATCCATTAGTTGAATCGAAAGACCTCCAGTTCCTCAAAAGCTCTGACTTTGCTGCATGGTATTGGAGCTGCCCTCTGGCAACACAGACAAAGAAATTTTCCGCAACAGTACCTGCCTGTAATTACCCTCTTCCCTCTTAGCTTTTTAAGGAACTCCAAACCCATATGCAAAGAATTAGCGCGCTACAGATTAGTGATGCTTATGAGGGAGAAAAGGAGAATAAAGTGTCAGTGCTTTGGGTGGGGCTAGCTGGCCAGGTGAACAGCATTTATTCAGAGGTAAAGATGACTTTCGAAAAAGACAAGAGAAAAAGAAGAGGTGGAGGCTAGAAGACGTGATTGCTGAAGTATAATTTCCAAGAGAGAACATAGCTTCTGCAAGAAGATTGTGCTTAGTGGGAAGAATAGAAGTCTGAGTTGTCTGAAGGGCTAACAAGAGAGATGCATTTGTGACAAGTTCTCTGTGTGCATCAAAGACCTTGGTCACTGATGTACTTAGCACCATAGAATCATAGAGTTGTCAAGGTTGGAAGAGACCTTTAAGATCATCAAGTCCAACTTTCACTCAGCACTATCACCGTGACCCCTAAATCACTAAACCACACCACCCAGTGCTGGATCCAAGCACCTCTTAAACACATCCAGGGATGGTGACTCCAGCACCTCCCTGGGAGGCCTGTTCCAATGCCTGACCACCATAATGGTGAATTTTTTTTCTAATATCTAATCTGAATCTCCCCTATCTCAGCTTAGGGTCATTTCCTCTTGTCCTCTCGCTGCAGTCACGGCAGAAGAGACCAGCCCCACCTCACTACACCCTCCGTTCAGGGAGCTGTAGAGAGCAATGAGGTCTCCCCTGAGCCTCCTAACTAAACAAGCCCAACTCCCTCAGCTGTTCCCCATAAAACATCCTCTAGTCCCTTCATGAGCCTTGTGGCCCTTCGCTGAACATCCTCCAGATCCTCAATGTCCTTTTTGAAGTGAGGGGCCCAGAAGTGAAGGCAGTACTCACAGTGTGGCCTCAGTGCTGACTACAGGGCAAAGGTCACTTCCCTGGTCCTGCTGGCCACACTATTGCTGATACAGGCCAGGATCCCACTGGCCTTTTGGCCACCTGGGCATACTGCTGGCTCATATTGTACTGAGTGTCAACCAGCATGCCCAGGTCCCTTTCTGCCAAACAGCTCTCAAGCCACTCTTTCCCCAGCCTGTAGAAGCATTTATATATTCCCATGGCAATGTAGTCACACTAAAATCTTTAAAATATCACTTTTCCTGAACACAAATTGCTTCCACAGAGCTATACTACATACCCAGAAGGGGCTTCTGACACAATCTTTAGTAACAAACAAGTTGACAGAAATGCAGTTCTGCCTGAAAATTATTCACAGAAGAGAAGAAAGGCTGAATTTAAGTAAAAATTTGCACCCTTTTCTTTTCCATCTCTCGTAGCAAAGCTACTCTTTGTGAGGGTATCTATAAAGATTTAATTGCCAGTGTTGTGCATGGTGTGTTCATTGTTTCAAAAACCTACCTAAGGAGACAATATTCATCCAGTAAAACCAATTGAGCATTTACATGTCTCATATTTCTAATTAATTTCTTTGAAGGAAAACGTAACAAAATTTTACTTCTGGATCATTGATGATGTTCAACTGACACGCGGATGATATTGGAGATTTCCATGCACCGCTATCTACAGAGTCTACAGCTATCTACACGCTCAGCCAACATACAGGCTCGGGTCTTCTTTTGCAGTGATTTGTGCAGAGGGAAGTGAGGCAAAATGATGCTCAGGGGACAGCAAGCTCTCTAAGAACGAGTGCAGTGTATCTGCTTCACCAGTCAGTGACTGGCGGAGGTAAGAGAAGTTTCCCTATCGCAGTGGTTCATAGCTGAAGACCATGCTGGATTCTGTCAGCAGGATCTACTTTATATCATGAGCATTCAATGCTAACAAGAAAAGGAGCAACAAAATACTCATTTTAGTTGCACACTACAGATAACATTTTACAGTAGAAAAAGGAACATGGTATTATTTACCTCCAACACACCAAAATCCCAGTGAATATACGAATAAAACATGCTTCAGCTCCCTTGCAGAGTGTAGAGAGCAAAGAGCAATGCAGCAGAGAGCTACCTAGATTACCACTTATTTACCCCAATACAGATATCTTCAACCACTCAGCCCTTTCAGTTGGAGACTGGCCCTTGAAAATACAAAACCCACTCTTTGAGCTTGCACTGAAAGAGACACTGTCATTTATTTTAATATAACCTCTGTTAAACACAGAAAGTCAGAGCAGCTGCAGTTTTAGTTTCGGCTATAGGGTTCCTGTCAGCTTGCTGGTGTACAGCATATTCAGGCTTGACTTCACATGGATATGGGGAACCACTTCCATTTTGCATTTAAAGAAATAACCCAGGATGGCCATTAAAACTTGTTAAACCCCTAGCTTTAAATTATTACTGAGCCTCATCAAGGTTGTCTTTGTACCTCAGCTCAAGGATGACCTCAAAATGCCTGTGAGAAAGCTAAAACTACCTTACGCTTGCCCCCACTGTCATAGTAAAGCAACACCTCCGCCATCTAAATTTAATGCAGTATAAAGACATGCCTTTTTATCGGTGAAGACACGGCCTGAGGCTGCTGCTTCTCCTTTCTCTGTGTGTAGGAGAATGAATGTCTTTTGAACTTCCTGAAGTCAGCAAGATCCCCACGGTATTATCATGTTTATTTTAGAGAAGTCCTATTGTTCTGGAGACTTAAGACCATTTCTGAGGCTATTTTGAAACTGCTCTTTGAAACTGTTAATTGTTCTAACCTTCAATTTCAGGGACATCAGAGGAGAAGTGATTAAAGATCCATTTCCCCAAACAGAGACACTATTTTTATTCATTTCTTATGCCCCATTTGGCTATTTATTGCCCTTATTGTTTCTTTTGATTGTTGCTAGGGAGAAGGAGATTAAAACTCAATGTGCAGCACAGCTCATTCCAGGGTATAATTTTTTCTGGTATTTAAAATAATATATGCTAGATAATAGATATAAATTACTGTGTTGAGCTTAAAGGAGGATATTATTGTGCCATATTTAGTTTTATTTTTTCCTAGTCTTCAAAAAAGTGTTTCCTGAGGGATGCACAGGAAGAAGACAGATATGATAAATGCAAACAGATTTCCTCTGTGAATGCAAGAGGAGAAACATAAGCCCTCAAACAACTGCCTGTTTTCCTCTACAGAACAAAGAAGTTCCTCTCTAGAAACTTTAATCATATTTTTTGTTACTGAAGTATGTGCTGTCATGCATTATTCGGATTATATGACATAATTCTATGAATAAAAATAATTTCCTAATATAGCTATATTAGCGATTCACCGGTAAAATATGGACAAATATCCCCTACTTGGTGGTCAACTACATTGGGCAGGGCAAAACCCAGAGTCTCTCTTGGAAAAGGAAGGAAGTTGGTTAACCATCGTGTTTTTCTTTCAATCTCTAGTTTTTTCTGAAGACATTGATTTCTTTGAGAAGGTTGGTTTTAACAAACATGATCAGCAGGGAAGCAACAGATTCTGGGTAGACCACAGGAGGCATCAGCTTCACTGATAAAGGTCATTTCATGAAACTGAAGCAAGTGGTTGAGGAGAAGGACCTCCATATGAGACCTGCTAATCTGGGGTCAGCATCCCTAGAAGGAGGAACGATTTTCCCATTTCTGAGACTATCTGGACCAGATTTGTGGAAACTCTGGAGGGAAAACTGTTGTGTGAATATCTGCACAGCTAAAGCCAGGGCTGTAGGAATGGCTGTGCCACCCATAATGCATGGCCAGGCTTGTGATAGATTTCAGTTTAAGTGAAAGAAGAGTGAACAACTTTTATCAAGCAAGAAAAACAATTCTTTCAAGGTGACTGACAGATTTTTAAAGCTCCTGAAATCTGGGAATGAGTAGAAACTTGTGAATGAGTTTGGACAAAGCATTTACATTCTCTTAGAAACAATATCTGAAACGAGGTAGTTGATTCCTGTTGCAGACATTTGTCCAGAAGAATTTAGAGAGGAATTTCTCTGCTGTATTAAAAGAGAAAACATGCCTGTGATCACAACCTCCTCTTACCTCCTCGGGCTCAGTTTCTACAGCTGACTGCCTTTGGGCACATGCCTATGTGCTGCTCACATAGTTTTAACAGTGTCCCATGAGAAGAGGAACTTGGAAAGAGCAAGGTTTCATTCCCAGCACTAACAAAGGGTTTCTTGTGAGCCCTGGAGCATCTCATTTCATCTATGCTGTTCATTTAATTCCATTCAAAAATAAATACAATAGCACTTACCTATTCTGCTGTAAACTATAAAAATAAAAATACTAATGTACATGTATCATTCATATGTTGCACTAATAAGCATCACACAGAAGCATCCCTAAATACTCACAGTGAACAACAGATAGTCAGATCAAAGCATTTGGCTATCTTACATCAAGTCTGGAGCTTTCTCTCACAGGTATTACAGTGTACCTCAATTGTATGACCAGAACTTGTAAAAGTTGAACATTAGTTACCAGTGTCGCTGATTTAGTGAAAAAAAAGCCCAACAAAAGCAAACTTGAAAGAGCTTTGAAAGACTCCAGTTTGGACTTCATGACTTAGCCTGTGATAGTTCCAGTCTGTGACTGTTGCATTGGACATCTGATTACCCAGAACTCTAAAGTTATATTCAGAGTGGTCTAATTGGCAAACATTGGAAGTACTGGGAAAGCTCTTTTTATAATAGAACTTTAATTCACCAATTTCTCTCAAGATCAATGACCTTAGGAATTAAAGATCTTTTTGTAATTACAGAATTACAATATTTTAAAAGAAGTTACAAGACCCAGTGGTAATGCAGTCAAGACAGAGTTATGTAAAATACTAACTCAGCTGCTTTCCTTATAGATCCTTTAAAATCTGTGATCCCTGCAATTCTAGACATTTGCAGTGTTTAATTTACTAGTATAGTTTGTATACTCTGTCAAACACAAAAGAAAAGATTCTCAGAGTTCATAAAGTTGTCAAATGCAAGACCTGGCATAGATACACGTGGGTTTCTTCTGACTATCAGGTTCTAGAGAACTTTCATTCCTGAGAACGTTCTTTCTCTTCCCCCAGATTTCTATCTGCTCTTGTATGTAGGTGCATGCTACCCTGACTACTTTTGTTGATATAAAGCCTAAGATATAATATAATATAGCAACAAGTTCAACCTCAGTATGTGTTACTGGGTGGAAGATGCTTCCTTTGAAGTAACTTTAGTTTTATAAACATAAACATTAGGAAGTTGAAAAATATGGGGAACCAAGTGAAAATAATGATCCTGCAGAGGTCAAGCGATAGAAAGCTGAAAACGTGACTGACTGCATAGCTCCAAAAGAAAGGCAACTCAGGACACAAAAACAGAGTAAAAAGCTTAAGAGACAGTAGCTACTTGAGAGTCAAGATTTAAGTTAAAACATGTTGTAGGAGGCAGGTGAACTGAGCTGACATTTTAGGAAATTAAACAAAATTTAAAAAATGGAAACAGGGAATAAAAAGGTAAGGCAAAAGTATTGTTTAAAAACAGTTTTGAAAGAAAAAGAAGAAAGTACATAAAGTAAACTTTTGGTAGATTTGAAGATCAGCTATCAAGGGAAAAATGAAAATATTAACATTTAAGGAGATGATGAGGGCTACAAAAAATGACTCCCAAATAGTATGGAAAATGTTAAAAGTCATTAGAAAAATGAAAAGGACTTTCCAGAAGATGTGAAATGAAAATATCACTATGCTACAGTAGCACCTTAAATAAACAAATGGTTAGGGTCAAGTTTAACAACTGCATCAGCTACATCATTTCACCATTTTCAGATGAACCATTTCCGTGTTCAGATATTACCCCAAGTTGGGACAAAACCAAAGTGTGCAGAACCCTGACTAGTGTACATGTATGTTACTGCCGCTTCCCAGAAGGAAAACTTAGGGAAATATTTGCAACTAAAGTCTCCCCAAATCACAGAACCACAGAATATGCTGAACTGGAAGGGATCCACAAGGATCATCAAAGTCCAACTCCTGCCCATGCACAGGACATCCCAAGAGTCACACCATGTGACTGAGAGCATTGTCCAAATGCTTGAACTCTGTCAGGCTTGGTGCCATGTCCACTTCCACTTCCAGTGTCCAACCACCCTCTGGATGAAGAACCTTTTTCTAATATCCAGCCTAAACCTTCCCAGACACAACTTCAGACCATTCCCTTGGGTGCTGTCACTGGGCACCACAGAGAAGAGATCAGTGTCTGCCCCTCCTCTTCTCTTTGTGAGAAAGTTGTAACTGCAATTAGGTCTCCCCTCAGTCTCCTCCAGGATGAACAGGCCAAGTGACCTCAGCTGCTTCTCATTCAGCTTCCCCTCAAGGATCTTCACCATCTTTGGGGCTCCCCTTTGGATGCTCTCCAATAGTTAATTATCTTTTTTATATTGTGGCACCCAAAAATGCCCCCAGCACTCGAGGTGAGGCCACCCCAGTGCAGAGCAGAGCGGGACAGTCCCCTCCCTTGCCCGGCTGGCGATGCTGTGCCTGATGCCCCCCAGGACATGCTTGGCCCTCCTGGCTGCCAGGGCACTGCTGACACATGGTCAACTTTCCATTGACCAGGACCCCAGGTCCCTTTCCACAGCACTGCTTCCCAGCATCTCCTTCCCCAGTCTGTCTGTACATTCAGGGTTGCCTCATCCCTGGTGCAGAAACTGGCACGTTCCCTCGTTGAACTTCATAAGGCTGGTGATTGCCCAGTCCTCTAATTTGGAAGGAATTATAAATATATCTACACAGTGTATGCCCCTTGGATAACCACAGTAGTTTCATTCACAGAAACAGCATAGGTATCTTTTTGCAGCCTAAGATATTAGATAAGATATTTGATGCCGGGTATGTTCAGTTGACATCCGCAGTCTCTAAGAAATATATAAAATACCAGTGTGATATTGGTGTGGATGCACATCTTCTGTTCTGCTTTACATTTTGACAAACGTATTCCAACTTCAAGGAGATTAACATCAATTCTACTGAAGCATTCAGTTTTAATTTAGAAAAAAAGCCACATAAAAGTAATAACCTTTAATAGGTTTAAACACCAACTTCCTTTGAAGGAGAAACTAATTTAGAAAACTCCTGCACTGGATATTTACCACAAATTTGTTCAACTGTGATTTAAATGTTTCAGTCAATATGGCTTCAGAGCATGTCCCTAGTGAGATCATCAGCTATTCAACACTACAAGCTCATCTCCCATCCTAAACCAAATTACATGATATCTAAATGGAACCAGTCCCACCTTTTTATCAGATAAACACATTGAAATTTTCAAGGGAGAAGAATCAAGTCACAGCAAGAATAATTCAGAAACACATCAAAATGTACTCCTGATTTTAAAATCAGACTCTCAGAATGAGCAAATTTGATCCTGTTTAACTATAACCCCAGACTATACCGAGACAATGCTTTTATTTTTTAAATTTCCCTTTGTTGCAGTAAATTCAGGTACCGAGATGTAAATGTGTGGACGCCAGTGGACCTGTTGACAGAAGAACCATGAGGGTCCCCTGGAGGGGAGAACCCTAAGAGAGCCTCCTCACTTCGGGAGACAGGAAAGGCCTCTCCCAGGATGCTTTGTTTCATTATGTTAATGTGCCCCATTTCTGCTTCCCCAGTTGGCCAGTTGGCCTTCCTGCCCCCTTATATCTTACATGTCCTTGCCCTAGAAAATTCTCCCTTCCTCGCTCTCCCATTGGCCCTCGCTCCCTCGCCACACCCTCAGAGTTTCCCCATTGGCTCCCACACCCTAGCCCCACCTGTGTACGGCCCCTGTGCCCTCAGACCATTGGATCCTGAGGCTCTCTCCGCCCCCATATATAAGCTCACCCCGCTCAACCCCGGCACCCCCCCCTTTTTGTGTCTTTGTCACTGGAACCCTTCATGCACATGGCTGGAGTAAACCTCTCCAGTGGAACTCTCTACAGAGACCTTTCTCGTCTCTTTACTGTCGACTTGTCGAAGAAGCTATCCTGGTGTGTGTGTGTGTGCATGAGGGTAGCGGCTCTGCCGAGCAGCTTTCTGCTGGAGACGTTTTTGGAAGGTTGCGGCACCCACCAGAACACCCACCGCGACAAGAAAGTACTCACAATTTGTCAGGTTCATCTTAATTTTACAATCAAAACTGAGCTCAAGATTCTTTTAGAGAAACTTATGACTCTAATCAACTAATGATGTCACCAGCTACAACATAGACATAGGGCCAGTACTGAAACTGCTTTAATTACTGTTTGAAGCCCCATGGAAGATGTGATAAAGCACTCACTATCAGAGATTTCCACACCCTTAAGTGATAATCTGCAAAGCCTAAAAAATTCTGTATGTAGCTACTCCAGCATAAAACCCAGAAAGATAAGACCGAGAACTTATATAGCATCATTTTTGATTTAAATCAAGACAAAAAACCCTCACAAGTTTATGATTATAGTCACAAGTTATTTTGCTTAAATAGGTAAAAAAAAAATCCCCAAATATTTAAATTTAGAAAATAATAAGTGAAGAAGATTAATCATCTTTATTCAAAATTTTATTTTTTCATTTTTCAATTATATTTTGCATGAGAAAGTATTGCTGGGAATGCCAAATAAGCCAAAAAGACATTAATTAGCGGAATAAGACTACATAGCAGATAAACAAAAATGAAAATGAAATGCTTCTAAACTTAATTTAGGCATACGGCATAATAATTTTGAGACTTAATAAAAGGTAAACAGAGTTTTAAGAGTCACTTTTCAATTCAACTGACATGTAATAGGCTCCATTTACATGCAAAACCTATCTTGGCTAAATAAGCTATCCATAGATGGAAGAGGTTCAATTTTCCAGTTATAGCTAATAGACTTCTCACTGTAAGTTGAGAGAAGAACCACATGCAGTATAAAAGCTTGTGATGATTAGGTAAGTAGAGAAGGAGCAGGTAATCAGTAACAAGCAAGATCTGGAACAAGCAAGATCTGGAATAGAAAAGGCATCTGTTTTTTCAAATGGGGGAAAACCATTGCAGAGATAACTGCAGGGACAGATCCTAGGAGCTGCTGGTGTACATCAGGTGTGCAGGGTGGGTATGAAAGAAAAAGGAGGAAATAAGATACATTTACCACTCAGCTACAGCTAGGAGAGGGATGTTTTGCTGTTGCCCTTCTTTGCTATATCATGTAGAGGCACTGAAGCCAGAGACACCATGTTAGGGTGAATGGACACAGAATCATATTCTGATTTTTCAGATTTTAAATGTATATTCTTGGAGAGGGCAGCAGACAAAAACACCTAAGAAGCATAAGATTAAGCGAGTCTTTCTGGAGGATTGCTTTTCAAAATATATTGTTGGGGAGGATGAAAGTTTGACAAGGAAGTTTCACAGTTATGTAGGTCTGGCAGAAAGATCTCTGAATGTGGAAACTGAGAATGACATAGAAATGAAAGCAAGTTTTGATACAGAGTAAAAGATGTTTTGCTGAGTCAGTGGTCGCTGAGTAGCTGAGAAGGCAAAGGTTGGAGATAAGTTGGAAGGAGATTTTATGGCTAGAGCAAAGGATATGTGACTACAAACAGAAAACATGTTTTTTACCAAGTAAGTAAGTCTCAAGACTAGCATAAGTAAATAAAACCCATGTTTTTACCAAGCAGAGCGATACCACAGACAAACAAGACATGTCGATGTAGCAATTAGAAAAAGGCCTAAGAATTTTCCACTCCAAGAAAACTGAAAAACAACTTCAAGCTTAAACTGTAACATACTTACTTTTGTGATTGGATAATAACAACTATAATATGGTAATGATAGTAGGTATGATAGGCTATAGGCATATGTAAAGGTATTGTGTATGATGCTGATTGGTTGTCATGTATTAAGATACTCAGCAAAGAAAAATATATAATGCCTTGTAACTTGAACAGAATTCGGCTTCAGATCTGCCTACAAGCTGTAGCTGAGCAGCTGTAGGTCTGGCTCTTGTCACCAACGACCCTGGACTGCTGTAACTTTGTCTATGCAATAAACAGCATTTTGGAGAGCCACCTGAAGTCCAAACATCCTTCGTCGACACTTCTCCTATACTGTATGAAGACAGAAAATCATGATAATGTTCAAATATATCTTTATGTATGTTATACCCTTTAACCTTCACTAGCAATAGAGGTGTTATTTCAGCTCTTCTACATCATTACACAGATTCTTCAAGGAGTTTTGCTTGCCAAGGGTCCTAACTGGGTAGTCAGGAGGAGTCAGGCCACCTCATCTGGGTGGTGTTGCAGAGGTGTTTCCATCTCCGGTTCCAGCCACCGGCAGACATTGCTCTCCAGGTCCTGGAAACCCTTCCTTGCACTTCCTAGCCATCCTTATCGCCCTGTGTCAAGCTGAAGCCTCAGAGATACATTGTGCCCAGAAAATGCAGGAACAAACAGAGGTGTGGATCAGTCCAGAAAGTATTTCATGCTATAGCTGGAGCTGTAGTACGAACAATCGGCTGCTCCCAGCTGAGCAAAATGCAGTGACCTCCAGAAAAACAAAAACCTACTGCACACACATTTACAGTGTGTTGCAGGAAGGCCAGGCAGGATTTGCACTGTTCTGTGATAGCATTTCATAACAGGAGAGAAATGCAGTGAATTATCTTGGATAATGTCTTTTCAGATTTTCTAGACCTAAATTATCAGCAGAGTTAATTGTGTTCTGCACTATGTCACAAGGAAAACCTCTCCCAGCAATATCTTAAAAACAATTAATGGGAGAAAAGAATATTTTTTCCTGCTGCTGATTGCAGGTGCAAGTGCAGAATCTGTGTAGAACAGGAAAGAAGGGCAGGGAAGAACGGGGTTTGCAAACAGAATAAACCATTTAAAACTGGGTTTATTTTGTGCAATAAGTAATTTTATTTTCTTGTTGGTTTTCTTTTTTTGGGTTTGAAGTTTGAAGAATAAAATTCAGATGTGAAAAAGATTGTGAAAAAGTTATTTTATTAGCCTGTACAATTCATATATTCAGTCAGTGTCATGATAAAAAAAATGGGAGAAGCAGCAGCAACAGGGGTAAAAAATACATGAAGGAAAGAAAAGGTAAGTAGAAAGAAATAAGGGCTAGACATAGCACTGTATCTTATTACGGTACTATCTTTTGGTGTAAAGGTTTCCGGTATCTGCTTCAACAAAAGACTGTCTTATACATCCTAAAAAAAGGTTAAACCAGAAGGCAAGGGCAAAAGTGGAATGTTAATACAGGCGAAATATATTCTTTTGTGAAAGGCGTGAAAAGCTTTCCTTCATTGTTTTATTCTAGTCGAACTTTGTAAAAAGCACATTTTCATGTGAATTCATGATTTCTTCTGCAGCCTGTCAAGTGTTTTTCCCAACATTTAACATCAAAGTGAGTGTGTAGGTAGATTACAAGGTCACCCAGCCTATTAGTCCGTAGGATTTATAGCTGTTGGTAGCTAAATAACTTTTTATGGTGTAATACACTTTGTATTGGAAACCTGAGGTTTCCAGTATTCAGTCTTCACTTCGTCTCCTATCTGAAGGGTAAGGAAACCTTCAGGCTGACATCGTGGAGAGAACAGAGAGGTGATGTGACCAAAACTAAAGGAAACAAGATTTCAGTGTGTAATCTGAAAAGCTCACAAAGAATCCTTTCTTGCAGATACTGACATACTGGCAGGAGGCCCTTGACTTATTTGCACTGCTATTCACTCTGCACACATGGACAGGGCCCTATGCTTGGGATTCTCCCAGGCTCTTGTAAGGTCCTACATCACACATGGGTGTATACATATCTTTAATAATATCTTTGCTGACTTAGCTTTGGCAGCTGAAACATTGACTGAAGGTATCTTTCTTTCCCTTTCCTGGAGAGTGTGCTATGGAATCTTGCAGTTCTTTATCAGGGCACTCAGAGGAACTGAAAGAAGACTGGTCCATTGGCAGAGACACCTCTAGGAACAACTTCCCAGTGGCCAAAGAATACCACAAATTAAAATACAAAGACTAAGAAAATTGTTCTGACAATCTTGCCAAAACTCGACATATTGGATTTGCAGAGTTTCTTGCAAATATTGTATTTGCTGGAAAGATATTTATAAACACACATACAGTGAATGTATTTGTGCATATGTATTGCACATATTATTACGTGTGTGTATCTAATTACACCTGTTATATACATATCTATATAAAATAAAATGAGGCTTTATTATTGCTGAGCTATTTTGCCAGAACTTTGGGGTGCCATTTAGAGCAGAAATTACAGGAAATCATGAGAAACATCCCACATTTGCAGCATATAGCTTGATAAGGTCTCTTTCAACCACTGTTACAAATAAAAAATGAGATTGACAAAACACAAATCCATTACCAAGCACCTTTCAGCCCATGCTGACTTTCATCTTGTTCTTCCATTTTACATATTTCTGCTTAAAGACATGCCCCAGCTTATGCTGTTCCTACATGGCGTGTAACTAACATGCATTGTTTATTAAAAAAAACTATGTTAAGGGAAAGAGTGTGCAGATCTCTGCAATGCCATCCGGCTCTCACTACTGTTAATAAACACATCATAAAGTCCTCTTCAATTTTACTACTGCTTCATCTCCAAACTGTTGATTATATATAGCATTTCAAAACTACTGCTGCGTGCTAGAGGCTGACGTACAAGAACACACAGGAAAAATGATTTTGAAAAGCCAGTCCCAGGCTCTGATTATAACTAAATTTGAGCTGGCGCCATGCTTAGCTTAATTGCACAAATTGAAATGAAGGCTAGGGAGAAAACCAGCAAAGCTATACCAGTGGCTTGTGATACACAAAGGCAGTGCCCCCGGAGATCAGGCAGTGGAGGAGAGGAAGTGGGCACACAGGACATGAGGAGTACACTGGATGCAGTCAGGGCTGGGTGATCCCGAGTCCTGCTGAGAGCTGGCCTGAACTGCAGCTTAAGGTTCTGGGTAATATAAATCAGTGTATTTATCTCACATAAATAAAGATATATTACCTTACGTCTGTTGAAAATCCAGTCCAGTATACTTCAGTTGATAGCAATGATAAGTTGAGAAACAGATTTAAAATCACCACTTGCACTAGGTGAATCAGTAATAATGAAAATGCAACCAACTGGGAAAAATATCCTTTCAAATGAGAGCTTTACAATGTTAACATTATGTTGCACATGTTATTAAAGAAATAGTCTAACAGGTTGATTAGCCCTTTCTAATGGTGCCTATCCATTATTAATAAAGCAATCATATTTTTAAGACCTGGTTCTCAATTATTTAATTAACTGAATGAAAAATTAAACAAAGATGAAGAGAGAAACATTTTAGCTTCCTTAGCAGCCCTGGAGAGGAGAACCTTTTCTCCCACAGTGTATTTACTGAATTGTTTGACAAATGGAATAACCAGCCATTACCACTAAGGATTTTGGCTGGTGAGCATATGCCAGTGAACCTACCAGATTTGTTCATTAAGTCTGACGCATGGAAAGGCTAAAAGAGTACATCATCTCAGCAGTAGGAAAATGCCAAAAAATTAGATGCTTTGTTTGACCTTTGTTTGTGAATTGGCTTCAGATAGAAATGAGGATGAAAACCTCCTGTAGAAATGCTTCATCTTCTGAAAAAGGGCAAAAAGAAGCTGCCTTCTAATATAAGCTCAATAATACTTATGCACAAATCAATTTTTTCTAATTTATATGGAACTCAAAATACTTTTTTCCCATTTAGCAAATCATTTAGAAACAAAAGAGTGCTGTTCAGGCCAACTGTCTGAAATGAAATTCTTAAACAGAGCAACAGAACTTCAAAGAGCAAGTCAATGTTTAAACCTCAAGGTGCTTCCCATTCTTCTGCTCATCTTCCCTGTGCTTACACAGATTTAACAAAGTCAGCACATTTCCATTTTCTGACGGATTAGGACCCACTACTATATGTGAGAAACGAAGATTCATTTAAAGTCTTCCCATATGGCAAGGGATGCATAATGATTTTTGCAGACCAGATTAATTCATCTTATCAAATTATTTTTACATACACAGGCAGGAAGGGACACCAGCCTATAGGTTGATACTCAAGCCTTGGCTTACAATAAAATGTGTCTGAACAATAGCCAAAAGGGGATGAAACCATGTTTATCTGAACCCCTTAAATGTTTTCTACTTATTCCTTTATTGTTTCTGAAAGACTCTATGCACACTGCAGACCTACTAACAGCTACTCTGGAACCAAAATTGCCTGCAGAACATTGCATAACAAAGACTTGTTTCAAAGAACCCAGGGACAGGACCGAAGGGGAGGCATACAAGAGCTAAAACAGGGAGAAATGGATGAGAACATTTCCCCAGCAACTCCCAAAGCTGTTCCTGCTGCATCCTTGCAACTGATGCACTGTATCTGTACTTCCGAGAATGTGGGAGATTTCCTTCCCACATTTCTTGGGGTGTCTCCCAGGACACAGGTGAACACAGGTGATCAGCCAGTCATGCCTTCGTGTCAGAAATGAAGTCACCTCACTCATTCTCACTGCTTAAACCACTTCACCGTCACGCAAAGAACACTTGAAAAAACAGAAAAGTATTTTTTTTTCATATGCAGAGAAGGCAGAGCATGGCATTCAAGAAATATGGCTGTAGAAATGCTCAAATAAATACTCATTTGTCTTGGTGTTCCAAATGTCTTCTTCTTTTCTTTTTTTTCTCTCTCTTTTTCTTTCTTTGATTTAAATGCAAGTCTACAGTATTAAAGTTCTTTTTATATTCAAGGCTGATGCAAAGAGGGAATAGTTGCAAAGTGAAATGAAAGCAGAGACGTAGTGAATGGAATCTAAAAGTTTGCCCTAACAACACAAAGCAACAGAAAACAAGAGATGTTTCTGGGAAAAGATGGTGAAGGACATGGTGCGATTCACCTCTGTGTGAAAACAGACAAGAGGAATATTGTTATTATTTTTAGATAATAAACCATAGAATTCTTCCAAAGGAATTTTGTATCATCAGACTAAGCTTAGCATAATGTTTTCCTTCTGCTGTTGTCTGAGAATAACCTATTTAAGTGCTTATACTACTTCTTCATGCTATGGGTTTGTATTACATCCTCAAGCCTTTGCTGTAGCCCAGACATGCCCAATATATCTCCACAGACCCAGCTGCTGGTTAGATCCAGGGCAGAGAGGTACACCAAAACCCTTGCCTTCATCTGGGCTCTAAGCTGCCTTCCAGTCCAACAACACTGGCATTAGGGAGTGCTGAACACCCTAAAGCTTATCCATCATTGTGGCTCTGCCTGAGAACTGTATGGATGTTGGATCCATACATCGCTGAGAATGGAAATGGCGTGGTTGATGGTACACTGCATACACATGTGCTCTCCTGCACCCTTGCATCAACTGGAAGATTGGCCAGAAGCACAGCCTAAGCAGCAGCCACCGGAGCAGGCAGGCACAGAGAGCAGGCCTCAGGCTCTGGGACAATGGCAGGTTTTTTCCATTCATTGTGTATGATGCTTACTTCCATGGCATGCTTTGATTACTGTTCCTGTAGCTATTACTCACTACTAAATTTTTCTGGTCTGCACGAGCCATGATGGCCACATCTTCCCTGCAAGCTTTGAAAGCCCAAATTTTATATATAACTTGTGTCCAGCACTGATTATAAAGCAACACCTTTTGGATCCCCATTGTATAACACTGTAATGACTCGAGCTGACTAAATGACTATGGAGCGACCAGGGTGTAAAAGGCATAGGAAGGGAGGAAAGGCCTGCTTCTGTTAGCATTTTGTTACTGTGCTTCATATTGCTAATCCTTGACCTCAGTCTGTGAACACAGTATTTTCAGATTTGGAGTGCTGGGATCATTTTTGAGGTCACCCATTCTGGTGCCGGAAATTCAATTTGGGCTTACAGTAAGTGACAGAATTAAAAACTGATGAGATGATACTACAGCATATTATAGTATTAGAATATCTGATTTCTGATTTGCTTTTTGAAATGCTGTAGAAACACACAAATGTACAGAGGTCAGGGGCCTGAAGAGACTAGAAGACGATATCCATATCCAGTAGATAAGATACTGTCGAGGTTTCATGCTGGTTAGGCGCCAAGCACCACAAAAAATATTCACTTATTTGCCTCTGCCAGAGCTAAGCAGAGAAGGGGAAATTGAAACTTCATTTTTCATGAAGTGAAATAAGGATTATTGAGGAAAATGGAAAAACTTCAAGGCAAAACAGGCTCAAACTTAAACAAAATAAAGAAAATTTATTACCAACAGAATTAAAAGTAAAAAGAAAAATGAGAAACCAAAGCAAACTTTCAGAACACCCCTCTCTTCCAGTACCTCCCTCCTTCCACCAAACCATGCAAGGGCAACAAACATGGGGTTTCGGTCAGTGTTTCATTTCTTAAGAGTCTTTTTCCAGTACGCTTAAGGAAAAGAGTTTCTTCTGCTGTGCTGCAGGATCTGTCCCATGGGAGATAGTTCTCTGCGAACTTCTCCAGCATGGTTTCAACACTTCACAACAGTCCACCTGAATCTGCTGCAGTGAAAAATATCCCTCCCATGAATTTTGCAGTCTTCCCATCATGGGTCATGATAGTCAAGGGATTTTAGTCTTTTAAGGATGATCTATTCCAGCCTGGAAGCAAAGGCTCTCTTCCTCAATCTCTAAAAGACTTTCATAGCATCTATAGGCTCTGGCACCTTCTTTTCATGGGCTGTGTGTGAATTTCTTCACCACCCCCCCCTCCAGCCCCACCATATACCTCATGTTATGAATTATAGGGAAAAACAAATTGCCGTATTATAGCCCTCACCACGACTTGCAAGGAGAATTACAGCTCTGGCACTGGGAGAGCCTCCTCTTTTCCCTTCCCCCACTGATCTCAGTGTCACCATGTTGTTCTTCCTCATGTGACTTTTCTCTCTGACTTGGAAGAAAGCTCATGCCTGTTAAGTTGCAACTGTGAAGTTGATCTTGTCTGGACTCTGCTTTGGGAAAGACTTGCCCTGTCTCTCATTGCTGGCTGCGTGGTGTGTTTCCTCTGATTCAGCAGGAGCTGTGCCGGCTGCGTGGAAGGGCCCGCTGGCCCTTTGTGGATCATGGCGGCCTCAGGTGAATCTTGACCGCGCAATCCCGGCCTCAGTGTGGGGGGGTGGGGTTTTCTGGCCACGCGGCTGCTCACGGCTCTGGGGTGGCTTTCCCGGCAGCCCGGTCCTGTGCTGCTGTGCCAGGGAGCCCTGGTGGCCCACTCCAGGAGGAAGCCCGAGGGCCATCCCCCGCATTGTCATCCCTCGGTGGGGAAGCTGGAAAAAAGGAGCTTCCCGTGCTTTCTCCTTTAAATATGAACATCACGGAGGCGTTACTAGCTTGTTTACTTGGTCCAACAACCTGTCTATCAACTATGGGCTCTGTGTTGGTCACAGAAATTCCCCAAACTGCTAAAACTGCCACAGATACTAAGTGCAACTAATACCCACTGGTTACTTGTTATTAAAAAAAATCTACTAACATACAGTCATAGTAACACACAATGTTGCAATAAATAAAGTGCTGTATAAGAAACACTGATAACCCAGTGAAAGTCAAAGGGATGCTGTGTATTTATGAGCCATTCCAGCTGTGATTCTTTGTAGTCATACTTTGAATTAAGTGATATATTTGTCATTTCAGTATCTCAGAAAAGGCTGAATTAACTCACTCTCTGCTATTATGAAAGAGCTGCATCATTACATTATCCTGCATCCTATCATCCTAACTCCTGCATCGTTACATTATCAGAAAACTAGATTATGAATCCTAATCTTTCCACTACAGATGACAAGAGCAGTTCTGTCATGAGATTTTTGCAAAAAAGAATCACTCTGAATATTCCAAATCAGTATTTCAGCTTGATAAAATGGTCTTTGTGTAAATGTTGACAAGCAGAAAGTGTTAATGCTCCTGAACGTTCAAGCAGAAAGTGGATGAATAATTATTAGAGAACATATTTACTTAGGAAAATTTGAAAATTATGCACAATTTGGTTTTCTCCATTAAAATTGCTTCTGATATGTAATCGATGTATTTCAGAATATCTCCTATCTAAGCAGTAATTGCTAAAAAAATAAAATTAAAATATGTGCAGATAAAATCACTGGGGCCTTCAACAAACATTTGACTTAGAGCAGCAATTCCTCTTTCAGCAAGTCTTCAGAAATCAGATGCCCTTCTCTTCTCATCAGTACCAATAACTCGCTGGGGAAGTTAGGGAAACTACGTATTTTCCCCATATATCCAATGGATTTCTTGGGACCTTTTATTAGCCAGCACTTCTAAGTCATTTGAGTAATGTTTGCAAAGAACTTTAGTAGCGTACCACTGTAAAAGAAAGAATATGAGAGGGTGTTTTTTATAATTTGTTTTGGTTGAGGTATTTTTTCCATTCATTCTCCTACAACTGAGAAGAACTTTTTAAAATTTCCTAATCACATTGAGCTTTTTGAGAAGCAGAAAATGGCTGAAATTTTTGAAGTAGAAGACACTCTGACATGATGGAAAGAATTCTGCATCAACTAAAACCTTTCTGAACTCACTTGCAAATATCAGGCTTCAAATCAATTATTCAAACTCCTTTCACTAGATCAATGTTTGCATACACAGACTTAACAGGTAAAGTAACTTTTTTTCACATGGGAGGATTGTTTCATTGGTTTCTTGTTTTCAGCTGCTGTTTAGCATGAGGGAGGGATTCTAGACTAGTTTCATTAGATTCCAACACTGACACCATTGGGAAGTCAGAACCTGAGGCTTCCTCTAAATAGGTATTTTCAAGTCTAATAATTAATTAAAAATTTAAGCTTCTCCTGCCTTTTGAATAATGCATTGAGAATTCTTTTTAGCTGCATCTGGGTTTTGAATTTCTGTAATTGCTTTAAAAATTGCCTTTTGTAACCACCAGGGCTATAGACCAAGATCACATAAGTAAGTATATGCTAATGAGAATGTGGGAAACAGAGCTGTAGGCTGGTAAAAAACACCAGCAAAGAAATTCTTACCCAGAATATACATATGGGAAGCTGATTTTTTTTTTCTTTTAAGGCATCGTCTCTTCCCTGACAGAAGGATCCTGACAAAATTTTATGCTCCTTTCTTCTTCCTTCTCCTTTCCTTTTCCTCTCATTCTGTTTTCCTCTTTTCTTTTTCCTTTTTTCTTTTTCCCTTTCTCTACAGAAATTTTGGCTAAAGAATAGAAGACAAAAATATCTATGCATATGACAGTCCAAGCCACTGTTCAGAAGCAACTGACTGTCAATGGCACAAGACATGGTAGAGTTGTAGACAGACACCTTTAGAGCACCAGGGATATAAGCATATGAATAAAAAATCCTTCCCCCACATTCTCTTAACAACAACAAAGAAATGTTTCCCTTTCAGAACAGAACACTGTCTTTCTCTCTCCTCCTCCCACACTGCAGTGCTCAATTCCCCTAATTTCCATTATTAAACTTTGCTTAGACATAAAAATGCCAATGAAACAGCACAGAGAGAAACATTATAAAAAGAACTCCTTCTGGGAACTACAGACCTCCTAAGATATGGATATGAGTAAATGGAAATTTGAATCTGTGAAAAAGAAAAGGACCTTGTTAAAAAGCACATTGATAACTGAGGGAAATCAAGACAAAAGTACAAGAAAACAAGCAGTGCTGTAACCCCAAGAAAAACTTTGTGTGGTGAACTTGAAGTAATAAAAGTTGTATTCTTCCTAGGCAGACTTGCTTGTATGCCACATGTTCTAGGTGTTCTGAAGACACAGCTTTGATTCCACAAAAAACAAATAAAAACCTATCTCTAATCCCCTGCATGGCGACTCATAAGGCATTCAATTTCTTTATAACACAGCAGTCACAGTTGTCACCGTGGCTGGTTTAGTGTAAGGATTTTTTCAGTGAGTTACTGGTATTAGAATTTTCTTAGCTGCCCATAAAAAACTGCTATAATTTCTCAACTCAGTGTCAACATGTCATTTTTTCTAAGACATTTGACAACCCCCTCACTTCCAGATCCAAATCCTCATATTTTATATTTGCTTTTTATATTTCTGCACAATTTTTCTCAGAAGCTCCTACTGCTTTTCCTGATTTACTCACTTTTAAATGAATCCAGTTGGTCCTCCTCTCTTGGCAAGAGTAAGGTATCCTCAATCATAATAATAGTTAAAACTAATTTTAAAAATAATTAATTTGTATTTGTAGTTGCACCACATATAAATTTATTCTGGTTAAAAATTTTGGAGCCCTTTAAAGCCCCAAAATGTCAGTTGTTTCACAGATCTGAAATTATCTAAATACTTTTCAGCACATTACAATCATATAGAGGATAAAAATTTGAATACTAGGTTTTGATTTAGTTCTACTACAATGAAATTTAGATAAATATTTTTTTAAAGAGCACTAACAGTCAGAACCATACCTAGTACATTATAAAAGAAACAGCACTTTACTTCATTACACAAAACTTTATTAGGAGATGTAAATTGGAGAGCTTTCATTCTGCTTCCCACAGGAAAAAGTCTTGCTACTAGCAGTTCCTTTTAAAATCAGGCATCAGCTTGATTATCACAAGTTTCACATCGTGTTATGTGGAATTTTTCTTCCAGTTTTATAAAGTAGGAGGGAAATTAACAAACATGTGGTGAAGTGTATAAATAATGAAGGATGTACTCTGTGAAATGCTGATAATCCTCCCTGAGAGAGCAGAGCCTGTGTAATGACCAAAATGTCAACAAAAGCAGTCTCTGACAGGTCTCTTGTCTAAGTGATTTTCCAATTTCCTGTTGAGTCTACGTTTTGCGTTTGTAACATCCTCCATCGAGGAGTTGTATGTTCTACCATTCTGGTCAAGCAGTCATTAATGTGTCTCAAGTAATATATTCTTCCTGTCCACACCTGGAATTTCAATCCATTAATTCTAATGTTATAAATTACAGTAGTGAGTCGACTACTGTAATTTGAATCTTTTCTCCTTTGACTTACATTAGTATTAGTAATACACCTTATACACATATTTGGCATTAGTGTCTATTTGATTGCCTTCTTTCCAGTAAGATGTTGACATACACTATTACATCCATGTCTTCATTTAGTTATGAATTCCAAATCAATCTTCATTCTTAGATTGACACAATTTCTTTAGAAGTACACATACCACTGCCCTGTTCCTTTCTTGGCAACCTCTTTAAAAGATTCTCCACTTGTTTTTAATTTCCTATATATTTGTTAATGAAGATAACCAAATATTCACTTAAGAATACAAATGGTTTCTGTCTTGCCTTAGACGCAGTACCCCAAACCTCTATTCTTGCACCTAGTAGAAATGTCAGCATCTCAGTTTGTAATTATCCTCTTGTCATGGGTTGGCACCCCTTCCTGCTCTTCAGTTTTTTTTTTCCTTTGGCTCTGTTTCCTTGAGGAAGTGGTTTGCAGCAACAGGTGCTGTAATTTCCTCCAGAACTTCATAGAACCAATCAATTAACTAATTTGAATATAGACAGGTCTATTGAGCCACTTAGAGAAGGGATACGCCTCTATGAAATACAGATTTAAAAAGGGACAAGGCGGGAATCTCTCTCTTGCTGTTCCGGTACTGACAGAGGTAACTTGAGGGCCCGCTCAGCCCCCGGTGGGGGCTGCTGGGCCCTGCTAACGCAAACCTGTGTGGCCTGGCAGGGGAACCCGGGCCGGGCCGGGCCATGGTCCAGCTCTGCCACTGGGCTATGGCCTTAATCCCCTTGGCCCCAGGGGTGGGGGGGTCAGACCTATGGCCCCGGCCCCATGTGGGCCGGCCTCTCCTGGTGGGCCCAGGGGTGGCGGGCCGGGCCACAGCCCCCAGGCTGCCATTTGGCAGTGTGGGCCGAGATGCTCCCTCCTTCACTCGAAAAAGCAATTCTGGCCACAAGAAGCTGCATAGCCGAAGCTGCCCACTTCAGCAGCGGAGAAAGATAATGTCCAGTTTTCAAGGTCCCGGCACGGGAAGATTAACCCCTTCAGTGCTGTAAGTTTTTCCTTGGAGATATGAAACCTGCAAAGGCAAGACACAGAAGAAAGGGCTGAAGCCTAGAGAGAAGAGATAGAGGAGATGCTAGAAGCTGAAATTCTTTTGTAAACCTATGGTGATGGACTCAGATATTAAAAACTCCCTTTTAATTTCATTATAAGCTTTGGAGGGCGGGGGGGAAGTTTTCCAGCAGAATGTGTTCGGATTTTTTTGCTCTTCTTTTTCCTGGACTGTTTCAAACCAAGGTGGAGGCCTGGAGGAGTGCTCACCTCGGCCCCACTCTGATGAGAGAAGCTACCTACAGAAGGACTTTGGATTTTTTTTTTCCACAGGTTTTCTCTCTATAGTGAAGGGGGTTTATCCTGGAGATAGATGAAGAGAACTTTTGTTTTTTCTGGAAGTGCTTGTCCTTAAAATTGTACCCTCTGCAGCGAAAGGTGAATCCTTGAACACAGTTGTGGCCAAAGCTGTGGATCAAGGAAAAAGAGACCCTCACATGTCAACAGAATACCACGCCAGATGGCGGTTGTGCTGTGATGTGGATGCCATGAGAAGATTGTTCTTGTAGAAAAGTTCCATAGCTGAGCAAAAGAAACTTCTCTCTCTCAATGGACTGACACAAGATTGTTATAGAGTGGCAAACTGACTGAATTGATTTTAAGTTTGTGTCTTTATATTATAAGTGGATGGAGGAGGTGCTGGAGAGAAAGGAAGTTAATTTGCTTTAAATAGTTTTTATTTAATTTTACTTGTAGTTTTAGTAATAAACTTCATTATAGTCTTTAAAGTTTGGTGCCTGCTTTGTATTCCTCCCTGTTCTTATCTCACAGAAAGGGGAAAATGTGAACTAAACCACTACACCTCTGGACATCCTAGGGACCACCTGGGGGAAGTCTCTGGCTGTTTCTGTTTTGCTTCGGTAAATACTGAACAATGTATTTCAATGAAGGCATAATTTCTTCAGCCTGGCATACTGTTTCCTCCAAGTGCTACAGCTGGAGTTATGCACTGCTGTATACATCTGAATAGCATACACTTATGACCTGAAAAAGGTTCGGTTCTTCTGTGCTTGGTATTATTAGCAATCTTGCAAATAATCTTACAAAAGTCAAAGCTTGCTACCACTGGCAGCAGTAGCTGTCTAAAAAATTGTGAGCAAAGGCCAAACAGACTTCTCCCAGACTCTAGCTTAAGTCTAACTTAAGGACTCCCCAAGCCAAAGATGTTATCTTCCATTTGGCAAACCTTGTTGTTCTTCTTCCATTGATTTCTCCAATTCTCCAGTCATGTAAAGAAACAACTAGCAAAATTGTAAATGCTTAAGTTTTAAGCTTTGGACTGCTCTGACTGGTCTGTCAGATTTTTATCATGAGCAGTAACTACATCTTGTGCTGGAGCATCTGTGGATGTCAGTTATATATAAAAGACAAGTAGAGCTGTGTTTTATCCTTCTGAATTGACTAAATATAGAATGAGACTGAGCTGAATCCCTGCTGAAATGAAATGTAGCTTTAATGCTTATGACTACTCTGTACAATTGAAATTTGGGAAGAGCAAAACAAAATTCTTTCTAAAGTGCGATGTCACATCTTCCTCAATAGAAAACACAACTCCACAGAAGGTCAGTGGAGTGACACAGTGCACAGTGTCTTCCCAGTTTCTTCCTCCACCCTCAATGCACTGTCAGGTACAACATGCACCTGAAAATTAAAGACAAAACAAACTTTGTTAAGCTGAGAGGCTGCATAATGCAGCTTACGCTATAAAATCCATACCTTTAGGGGACACTTAAAAAAAAAAAAATCGACCATCTGTTTCTCTATGAAAGAGGTAGAACACCAGACTGTACATTCCACTCTTTTTCAACAAGGCTACTTCAAAGCTATGTGGGATGTGAGAAATGCTCCTTGCCCAAGCACATGGTCCTTGCTTAGCTCTCCTGATTTTTTGAAAGACTTCTGACCTAGCAAAGTTCAAAGCCTTTGAACACTGTGTTGGGCATGCTCTGCAGCTACTTTAATAGCCAGGAGGTGTACCCTGAAATAGAAACATGGTGCATTCATGAGCAGCTGTGAAGTGTTCTGCTTTCAAAAAGTGTAAGAAGGACCAGATACATTTGCCCAACTGCTACCTCCTAATGTATAGCTTATCATTTGCTCTAGTTCAAAGCTCTAAAACCCTGCATCTGAAAATGTAGATGTTATAAGCATTTAAACCCAAGCTAATGCTTCAGAGCCTCATGAGAGCCTAAATTAAAGCCTAAAGCCTTTATATCAGCTGTGCTAAAGAAAGAGCAGTAGTCTTTCCTTGGAGGAAGTAGAGAGAGCAAGAGAGGGAATGGAGAGGTAGCTCTATCATCCTGAGGATTTCTTCAACCACATAAACCAAATTTGTGTATGGATATTCAAATAACTATAACCACCCAGACATGCAGACATCTATGTACAGAAACTGTTATTTATCCTGAAATTATATCAAGTAGTTTCTTTTACTGTCTGAGACAAAAGTTGCTTTCTAAATCAGCTCTCTAGGATACAATTAGCATTATGCCAAAACAATACCTAAAGGCAGCTAATCTCCAGAACTAGGGACTACTCTAGTTCTATAGGAAATTGAACTTCCATCAAACTAAACAGTCTATGATTCTGATGGAACAACGTGAGAAGCAGGAAACTGTTCAGGGTTCAATATAACATGGAGGGAAGAAAAATTGCTTACTTATTGTCTTGGGGTGACTTTATGATGCCGTATCCCCTATCGCCTGCTCTATGCCAGACGTGAATCCTGTGCCTTCCTGTGTCTTTAAGAGAGAGGCAGTGAAGCTGGTGGAATTCTTTCGACAGCCTGTGTTCAAAAACACAGAGATACACTCCCCTGCATTCCTGCAGCTATAGAGCCGAGGAAAGTGCCGTCCTGCTTTTTCCCAGCTCTTGGCTTTCTGCAGCAGGGAAGAGAGTGGCATTCTCTTGCTTTTTAACTAACTTCTTGTTTTTTAGCTAAAGAATGGAGTTTCCTAGGACTTTGGCTTCTTCTTCTTTTCGGAACTCTTCAGCAACACCAGAACATCATCGGGAGGCCTCACACTGTGGCCCGGAGGGGCTCAAGTCGCACCCCAGCTCCAGAGGGGAGAGAGCCACATGCACAGAAAGGACTTTGAAGTCTTCCCAGGTCTTCTCCACAGCAAGAGGCTTTATTATTAAACATTATTCGTTCTTTTTTTCTGTGCCTGCATGCACTTTGCTTGTTAAATAAATAGGGGTTTTTTCACTTTTCTCTGAGGAATTTCTTTCCAAACCTGGTGGTGGAGGGGCTGCTGAAATCTGCCTTCTAGCAGATGGACATCCATTTCGGAGATTTCCCTCGAAATTTGTCTCAAACCAAGCCACTTATCTATCATTTTAAGATACAAGCTGCATTAATAAAGCTCTGAGAAATGATACTAACTAGGAGACAAGTCATATCATAAGAACTTTTTGGATATCTTCTGCTTGATAAACTCTTTCTTAGACTTTGTCCACTGTATTTAGGTTCGTGAAGCTTTTATACTGGAGACTTACAAAGAAAGTCACACTGAGATGTTCAGGTTCCTTTAGCACCAGCTTCACTAACTATGTCTGCTTCTCTGGTTCTGAAAGCTGGACTGCTCTCCAACAAGATTTACTTTATAAATTAAGTCACTTGTTCCCCTTCATGTCTTGGAATTCCATGGAGGCATTTCAGTTCACATAAAAACAGGGAAATCTAATCAGGAAAAAACTTCACAAGAAGTGTCTTTGAAACCAGATATCCTCAAGAGAAGAACTATCTATTCTAATTTTTCCATGATCCAGAGTCCACACTGGTTCTATAAAAGCCAGCCTGGAGACAGAGCCCTTACTCTGTCTAAGTAGGCATACGTAAGAGTAGGCATAAGTAAAAGATGTCTCTGACAGCAGAATGCTGAGGTGGTTGTGGCTGGAGAAGGGATCCAGCAATGTCAGCATCACATGCAGCTTCTCTGCCCTGAACAGCCCTTCAGTCCTGCTGCTGCCACAGGGAGGGAGGCTGAGTTGGAGAACATGGTTGCTGTGAGAAAGGAAAGGTCCCACTGGGCAACTGCAGCTGACATCTTGCCCTTGACAGCATCAGGAGTAGCAAGATCTGTCTACACTTTCACAAAGACTTGAGCTGGCTCAGAGAGGAGCTGATGTATTCTTCACTGTTTTAAGATAATTATCGCTTCTTTCCATCCCTGTACTTACTTTGTAATCAAACTTTCAGCAGATGAAATGAAACATCATTCTGATTACAAGTGCATCTTCAAAACATCACTCCTGAGCATAATTTCCCAGTGACTGGACAAAGAAAACTTCTGAATTACCATCTGCTTTTATTACATTTCTGAGTGAAGATTATGAGCAAACAGGCCATCTTCATGTCTCCTCAGTCTATTTAGATTTCCTGAGTCTGCCCACACATGACTGAAAGCACTACATGCAGAAGCCATGATATCAGAGTTTGGTGGGTGACTTCTCTTCCAAGTGTACTGCATTACAGATACATTAATATCTTCAGCAAATACCTATGCAGTATGGCATTTTTATATCCTGCTAGGACTTAATCATAACTGTATAAGGATTCTGAAAGCTATTATTTTGAAGTTGAAGATTATTTTCTTTATATTAAGATGCATTAAAAAGGAAACACTTAAAATCACTCTCTTTCAAACTTTTCATGCCACTTTCTGCAAGAGCAAGGTTATTAAAGAGATGCTTATTTTGACCCTTTGAAATGACCGCAATTTAGTAATGAAATTAAAGTTCTTCACCTGTCACCATATACCAATTTGTTAGAAGCTTTGAAATGAATTTCTGTGCAAATGAAAATTATTGTCACCATTGTACCAGCCATAAAAAATGAGTTCAGGGTTTCTTAATAGGATGCAAATGCTGTGAGTTTTTTCTGATAAAATAATTCACTGCAAAAAAGTAAAGAGTTTAAAAAGGTGAATATGAAGATGCAGTGAGCAAGACAGTAAATGTTAGAGAAGGACAAAGCTGTAAGTGTGGGCACAGTAGGATGCCAAGACTACAGAGAAATATCAAAAAGTGCAACAGTATGGAATCTTTTAAAATCAGTATCAAGCTTCTCTGAAACAAACAGCCTTCCAAAGTTGCATTGCACTTTCTGTCGAGGTAGGACAGGAGTCAGTTAATTGCTTTTTTGCAAACTTACAACTTTATCGTGTAACTCATAGTTTTGCATTTTGGCTCACAACACATTAATAGCCAGCTAGAAAAGTGTGGTCTCAACACTGACACCTGGTCTGTTTAATCACACTCTTTGCGTTACAAACCTGATCACATCTAAAAATCCTCAGCCCAGTGACATCTCAAGTAATCAGATCCCTGTGAGGACTGGTGCGTTACTGTGTTATTCCAGTGCATCAATGATATACATTACTGTGTCTGGTCACTTTCTGTCTCAAAAGAAGTGGACAGCAAGCAAGGAAGATTAATCTGACCCAAACTTTGTCTCCTGCCTAAACTGCCTTTAGGAAGCAGCCAGAAAGTATGGGGCCTAGATCGTCCAGCACATATAGCTGCAAGGTCTAACAGACCCTCTTGTGTTTTCTCAGGTGTACATTATAAAGCCCAGTTTAGCTGTCTAAATTTTTAGTTTATCTTAAACATGGCAATAATAGAATATGGAACGGGGAACTCCGTTTGCCACAAAATGGCTCACAGGAGTTTTTAAGACTCTCTGAAGAATTCTTCAATTTTACAGGCTCATAGGGCCAGTCAAGTTGTGAGGGACCTCAGGAGGCCTCTGGACCAATCCGCTGCTCAAAGCAGGGTCAACCATAAGGTCAGACTGAGTTGCTCAGGGCTTTTTCTAGGCAGGCCTTGAAATCCTCCTACAGTGAAGACTTCCCAGCAATGCTGTTCCCATGCTTAGCTGTTTTCAAAGTGAAATAGTTTTTTACTCTATCTAGCAGTCTGAATCTTCCCTTTTCAGTTCACAGCTCTTGTCTTTTGTTCTCCTACCACACATCTCAGTGAAGAGCCTGGCTGTGTTTCCTCACTAACCTCCTCAATAGGTGTTGACAGGTCACTGTTAGCTTTCCACTCTTCCCCTGGGTGAATGAGCCCCATTCCCTCAGCCTCTCCTCACAGGGCAAATGCACTAATTTCCAAGCCATCTTGGCAATTCTTCACTGAATGCGCTCCAGTTTTTAATTTCCCTTTTATTAGCAGCCCAAGAAACAAGGAGGAATAATCATCGCCTTTGATCAAACTGCAGTCCTGGTAATGTGTACCCACATATTACCCGCCTTCATTGCTGCCAGGGCATGCTGATGACTCATAAACTGCTTCCTCTCCACCAAAAGTTTGATCAGTCACATACTGCTTAGTCCTCCTCTATCCCTTTTGATGCTAATAGTTTCTTCCAAGAACACAGTCTGAAGGTTCAGTGCTCCTGAAAGCAGTGCCAAGAATGGCATCACAGTAGCAAATCAAGGGATTGCCCAAAGAAGATCACAAATAGCTTAAATACACTATGCTGCATATCTGTACGATAGCCATTCAAATCCTATACTTTATCACTAGAAGCATAGCTCAGTTCCAGGCAGGTTAAAAAAAGACACAAATGATAGATTAATTTGATCTCTATTTGCAATGGAAGAGACGTAAGAAGTGCAAGAAAAGTAAGAAAAATTAACTACACTAACTACTGAGGAGGAAAACAAGATAAATAGTTCCTTATACCACAGGAAATTTTTAATTTTTAGTACTGATATTCTTTTTCCACTGACAATTACTCTTAAGACCTTACAGCAAGCAGTAGTTGAATATTTCAACTGTTTTAACAGGACAAGGGGAAAAAAACCCTCATTCACTCAGCATGCCACTGAAATTAGAATCTATTGGCTTTTTTTTTTTCTTTTGAGAGTGCTAAATATACACAAAAGGCATCAAGGTGGGAAGTTAATAAAACTGCTTAACTTAACATCACTTGTTCAGAGGTCTAGGCATCTCAGATTCCAAGGCTCTGGTCATCTTTAATTGAAATGTAATTTTAAGAATCTTCAGGTTGTTCACAAGCAATGCTACATAAGACTTTTTCCTTACGTAAGAAAATTGTGTTGCCTAGACAATCACTATATATCTGTCTGCTAGTAGTAAAGAACACTTTGTACGACTTGAGGGTTCAACATTGATTTTATCCTATTGTAAGGCACAGATTCTTACTTAGATCTTTTAGAACTTCTAAAACTTTGTGATCTTCACAAAGACAGTACTTAATATTCCATTTCTGCTAGGTTAAAGTTAAGTTAAACCCAAAGTGGGTTGATGGTATCAAAGTGGGCTTTCATCTGAAAGGTTCTTGTTTAAGGTCATAGCAACCAGGCAATTTCTTATGGTCTTTTTCTTACTTATACCGAACTCAAAATACCTGTTTGATTGCATGCCTTTCTTCAGAGACTTGCACATTCTCCCCAGGTCTCTGCACGCTCCCTTAAAAGCATGTCCATTCATTGGTTACCTCCAGTCTCAGAATTACATTAACTTCTGCAAGAAGGTCACCATTATTCACAACTCATCCTTTTAGTGAAGACAAATTAATTCCAAATACTTTCACCTTCAGCGCACATGGCATATATTAAGTGAGTGCATCTGCACCTTACTGTACTGTGTCAGACTTCTCTCACTTCAGAGATCTTCCTGAATTTTCTATTCTGTTGCTGTTTATCTTTTCATGGGCTCCTGGAGAATCAGTTGCTAATGGCTTCTGTATACAGGGACACAAATTTGTCTTTTTTTCTATTTAATGTTTCTAGTGCGTTGTGAATCATCATCATCTCAGGCCAAATTGCTCTTGAGTGAAGAAGGAAATGCACAGGATAAAACCTCCTGTCTCCTTGTGTGATTAGATGTATGCAAGCTGCAGTAGGAGGAATACGACTCAGTTATGACAAACATAATGAAGATTCTTTACTCAGGACATTGGAGACTGTCAAATCTCCTGCTCCTTCCTCAGTCTTATCAAACAAACTGTCCCCTCTGCTGCTACCATCCCAAAAACTCTTTATGCCCCTGCATGTTGTGCAAAGCTCCAGAACAGAACTTTGTCAACAGTAAGTATGGCATTTTTTTTCTTAATTAATTGCCCTGCTCCTGATAAATACCCCTGAATCATCAGCATCAGTGAAAACTCAGTCTATTTTCATTAATAATCAGTTATCCCTCAATTATTTTCAAAATAGTATTAGTTCCTATCACTTCTTTAAAAAACACAAAGCTCTTCTGGCATTCATTTTACTGTCAATACCAGCTTTGTAAACACCTACCATTTTGAATGTCACTATTCTTTCCAAATTGTTAACATTTTAAAGCTGTCCTGTTTATATGTGATCAATTCAAAACTAATAAAAAATTGTTTTGCCTTCATATCAATCTGCTTTGAAGATATGGATGTATCATTTATTGCTCACAGAGTTCTAGTAAAATCTATAAATAATCCCCAAAGCAAACACTACCTCTAATCACTACTTTTCTTCAGACTTTGTGTCATACAGATAAGAAATTCTAGCTTGAATTGCATTACAGTTATTGCTGTTTATTTGACTAAAGTGCCAGGGTTAGTGGAGTCCGATTTCAGTCGTATGACGTGTGGAGAGCATCTCTAAGGAAATCTAGAGTTCTTCCACTCAAATATGTGTCAGTGCAATCAGAGTCTGCTTGCACTACATCTGGAAATCCTGATTATTATTATTTTGGTTTGCCAAAAGTCCCAACTGTAAGATAACCAAGCTGGCTTAAACATACTGGCTGGCTGGAAGCTGTTCAAACATAAATTAACAACAGCAACTTTTCAAATGCTATCAGGAACCATTACATCATCCACAACAGCATTCAATGTAGCTTGGCTAAAAATGTCATTAAATAGATTTTCTAAGTACTTCAGCCTTCAAGTAATACTAGAGGTGGACTGCCATAATCATACATTATTCATGTGCAGTCAATGGCATTGTAAAGAAAATCAGATTCCTTGTCTGAGAAACTGACTATTCTTTTGAGAATATCAGTTGAACAGCTACTGCATTTTAAGACAAAAGCCTTTCAATGAACAAAAAATACAAAATCCGTGTAATGATATCTGTATCTATGTAATATAAGTCTATGTCTACAGGCACAAACCATCAATTTAGTATAATGAAAAGAGTATAAAGTTCATAGTCTTGAGAAAGAAGAGAATTAATTATATGGATGCCCTAAAGTATCAGGGTGTAATAAGTCCTAGAACTCTCACAATCAACTGTACAAGACCCACACAGCCAGAGGCATTGATACATCTATGACCAAGAAATTAAAAAAAACAAAAAAAAAACAATCCAAACATCTTATGCTATGTAATTATATATCAGTATAAAAACAGGTTATTGACTACAACAAAGTGAATATAGCAGATGCTTAAGGTTAAAGAGGAATAAGCACGCAGCAGACTATAAAAGTTTATATGCAGAAGTTAGTGCACTCAACTAGGATGTCTAAGCAACATTATGTTCACAAGATTCACACTTTATCACAGTCAAGAGTCCTAGCAATTCTGCTCTGCAGCAGGACACAACAGCACTCGTGGTCAAAGCAAGAAGAGCAGACTATTTATTGTTCTTCATGTTTGGGTACAACCTTAATAAATACATGCCGTGGCACTTCATGGTGTAAAGAGAAAAATTAATGAAATGTTAAAGATATATCACTATGTTGAAACCAAATCTGCCACCATGTAATATGGTACAAGGTTGCTCAACTCTAAATTTCTCCCTGTATTTACTCAAAACAAGAATGGTTAGCAATAGATAATTATCTGAGGTCCTAATGTCCAGCAACGTTTGCCTGACCAAAGGCCTGACAGACTTGTTCAATATGGTAAAGTGCTTCATGATTGATTTGGGCATCTCTGAACCCACAGATCTAAGGCAGACGGTGTAGTAACGTCAGCCATCCAACTGGAATTACGAGCACAGAATTTACAATCTCATGTAGCTTGTTCTGCAGAGAGAAAATTTTTGGACAGTAGTTCCTAGGTATTCCACTTAGGAGAAGAAGCAATATTTGGTACTCTAAGATAAAAATCTATCTTATGTTACTTTGCTTTTATAAGTCTCCTTACCAGCTGAAGAAAAAAAAAATTCTTTTATTTTTCCCTATTGCTTTCTATCAAGTAATGAAAGATCTATTTTCCCTCTCACACAATTTTATTTTCCCATGCATTGAGAAGCAACTCCCTTTTAAAATCTCACAGGTTTCTCCCAACTTCCCCAAAATTCCAATCTGACACTGAAAAAGATGCTGCCATTAAATCTTTCTAGGTCAAACACAAATTGCAGTTTCCTGTTTGACAACTGAGAACAACTTATCCTTCACTGTCACTAGGTAAATACAATATTGCTTTTCCGAGAAAATCATAGCAGGAGAGGAAACGAAGTAGATAGTAAAGGAAAAAAATAATCTATCAAAATAGTGGCGATGTTTTCCAAAATAAAACCAAAATCCTCCAACTCTTCTATAGTACTCACTCATGTAATTTTTCAGAGACAGATGGTTGCAAAAGAAGCTCACTATCTTAGTGAAGCTTGATTCACTGAAATTAGGAACCCAACAATAATTTGGGTACAGGGCTTATTAAGAAGCACTGCTATAGCAGTCTGAAAGTCAGGCCAGTGTGCTACCATAAAAACCAAATAGGGACCATAGGATCTTTAGCACTTGGTCATCACACATTTAATTTCTTTATATCTGGCTGATGAAAGTTTTCATGTTTCTCTGGTCAAACTGAGAGGTGCCTAGGACAAG
>VYZQ01048023.1:17666-32969 GCA_013400655.1 Mystacornis crossleyi | reverse complement strand
AGGAGACCCCACTGCAACACCCACGGATCCAGACGACGTTCTGTGTGTACAGCCCATGTGGTAGAAATTTGTAAAGAGTGCACCATCAGTGCAAGATAGCCCATTGTCAACAATAATTTGGAAAGATGATATGTCACCAGCAATGGATGAAGCAATGTGTCAAATCAAGGAAAATGAAGACAGTAATTGTTTTCCCTCATCTTGGCTTTGGAGAAACTGTCCTGGGACTTCCAGCAATTCAGCAAGTTTATGCGAGCAGGCATCCTTTGCTCAAGGGATAGGATATAGAAGGTACATGCCACAGGATACCCTGGAGTTTAACCTGTGGGAGCACAGAGAGGCCATGAGGAAGTTGTATGGAAAAAAAAGGAAGTGTGATGGAAAAAATGTGCAGGTCACAGTTTGCTTTCACCTGGAGTGGCATCCAGTACACCTAGAATCAAGTGCCCAAGGGTAACACAACCCTACCATCTGCCATGGCACCCTATCATCTGATCCAGATTGCCCTGTAAGAGGGTGAAGCTCTGGAACACCTGCAGTGCATTGATGCTGTCATCATATGGGGCAATAGAGCTGAAGTTTTTGAGAATGGGAAGGAAATAGTCCAAAATCTCCTGAAAGCAAGTTTTGCTATATAAAAAGGTAAAGAGATCTGCAAAGGAGTATGGCAAGATAGACATCATCAGATCTCAACGGATGTGAATAATAAGATATAGCCATGCTTCCACCAACTAACAAGAAAGAAACGTAAGGTTTTTCAGGTGTTGTAGAATTTTGGAGAATGCACATTCCAAATTAGTCTGGATGTAAGCCCTCCGAGCCCTTCACTCTATGAAGTGACACAGAAGAAGAATGATTTCAAATGGGGCCCTGAGCAATGGCAAGCCTTTGAACAAAGCAAGCAGTAGCCCTTGGGCCAGTCTGAACAAAGCAAGATGTAAAAATTGTGCTCTATAATGCAGCTGGAGAGAAAGGCCCTACCTGGAGCCTCTGGCAGAAAACACCAGGGAAGACTCAAGGCTAACTCCCAGGTTTTTGGAGCTAGGGATACAGAGGATCTGAAGCTTGCTGTACTCCAACTGAAAAAGAGATACTGGAAGCTTATGGTTTTGAGCTGTTTGCAGAAGTGATTAGTACTGAAAAACAGCTGCGTTTGGCAACCTGATTACCTGTGTTGGGTTGGATGTTCAAAACAAGGATCTCCTCTACACATCATGCAACAGATGCTGTACATGGAATAAGTCGGTTGCACTAATCACACAAAAAGCTCACATAGGATACCTCAATTGTCCAGAAATCTTAAAAATTATTATGGGCTGGCCAGAAGCCAAAGATTTTAGAATGCTATGAGAGAAGAAGGTAATGTGCTGAAGAGGCCCCACTGTATAATAAATTACCAGAAAGTGGTAAGTTATATACCTTGCTTACACTGCTGGATCCTGCCATCTTGTGGAAAAGCATCAGAGATGGAAAGCAGCGGTATGGAATTCCTTATAACAAGTCAGAGACTGCTGAAGGAGAAGGTGAATCGAGCCAGTTTGCAGAGGTGAAAGCTATCCAGCAGTCTTTAGGCAGGCTTAAGGAGAAAAATGACCAGTAGTTTAACTCTTCTGCAACAGAAGCAGAATAACTGTCAATGTAGAGGTAAGCCCATCTGGGCTGCCACATTGTGGCAAGACTGGTACCCAGGTGGAGAATCTGGTTATGAGGGTATATCACATAGATGCTTATTTACCCAAGAGGCATGGCAGATTGAGTATGTTAGACTCCACAAAAACCCTGAAGGCAAACCCTGAAGGCCATTTGCTCACAATGGTGGAACCAACCACTGGATGACTGGAAACATCTTGTGCCCCATGCCACCACCCAGATGATGGGTAATGTGGGAGGATGGGGAAGTCCAGTGTGTGCTTCAAGAGGATTTGATTAGGGTTAAAATAGCCAATAAATAAACTGTACGGCATTAATAACTGGTGTTAACAACTATATAACACTGTGTATTATCACTTCTTTAGTGGCTACATGTGCATCACCACACTGAGCACCAAAGCAATTTTAATTTTACACAAGTTCTCTGCCAAAGCAGGTCTCTGGTGGTTTTCTGTTTGTTTTTTTTTCCTTTGTTTTTCTTTAATTATTTAATCTCTTTCTCTGTATGTAATGTAGAATCTCACTGCCTTAATGAGAGAAAGAAGTCATTTAAAATTCTGGGAAATCAGTTTACTGTGGCATGTAATTAACTGTGCTAACAGGGAGGGAAACACACATGGCATCAGTTTTACTTCAGAGGGAGGAATGGTATAGATATTTACCAAACCCAGTTAATACGATGCAAAAATAATTGATTTGTTGTATGGTAATAAGTGTTAAGGTACTAAGCTGTTGTATTATTTGTTGTAATAGCCAATTCTATTTGCTTGCTTATTTGAAGTTAAATTCCACCATGGAACAAACATTAAGTACATTGGTAGGCCAGGTGCTGTTAGTTGTTACTCACATTTGAACTTTTTCTTGTTTTTCTAGGACTGTTTATCAATATATTTTGTCTTAGAATTAACCAAAGGGAAAAGAGATGAAGCACTAGATCAAATATGTCTGAAACTCTGAAGCAAAAGCCTTAGAAAAAAGCAAACAAAGATATACTCAAACCATAGCACTGAAGCATGGTCACCTTTTAAATTTACAAGAGAAATTTCAATAATACAAGATACTTGTATAAACTGACATTGCAAGTCATAGCTAGGTTTATTTTTCTTCATCTCTTATTATCATTTATGCATGTTTGAATTTCATGAATAAAAACCCACACTATTTTATATTCTTTTCTAATTTAGTAAAACATGAGACTTCTTCCAGAACAATATAGCCCAGTAATGGGAAGACCGTTAATGAGGGAGTAATTTAAAAGAGAAGTGGTCTGTAATGCCTGAAACAAATGCAGATGTCAATCTAGAAAAGCATGTAAACTTAGGAGTACTTCACTGAATCAGGGGTTTAGGATGATAATTTAAATTATTGCAATTAAGAGTAGTGTCATTTAGAACTACTAAGGACCTACTTACAAAGGCAGTGATAATATTAAGAACACTCAGTGGCAGTTTTTATTAATAATTTCTTGGTTTTCTCATCATAATACAAAGCAAATTTCAACTCTTTCCAATTCTTTAAGGATAACATGCTGCATGCTTTAAGGGACTGAAATCTGACAAAGAGACAGGAGCTCAGATTATAATCTCCATAGAGATAAGGACAACCTCTATAGCATTGGGTGCATGACTGAATTTTTGTGATGCTCATTACTTATATGCCCCATGGCTTTATACTACATAGGGAGAGTTTTAAAAATATAAACATACACACATATATGCTCCCTAATTAATCAGATAGATTATAAAACACTTTGAAAACATAAGAAGGGCAAGTAAGAAATGATAAAGAAGATATGATCTACCAATTCACTGGAATGTTAAAGAGAAAGCTACCTTTTTCCCCCTTTTCTCTTCCTCTCCCACTTAATCCCCAGAGATCTAGTTCAGAACACAGCCATTTACAGTAATAGGTACCAGAATTTAAGAAATAGTTTCTTGATGCCAATTATGCAAAATAAAAATCCCCCCTACCCCCCCACTTATTTCACATATATCTGCAGAATTCCTTCAGAGAAAGCCTTTGTTGGATGGACATGAACTACAGCTTTCCTTCATCCCCTTCAGAAATCTCATAGCCTGCAGCTTATATCCTTCTGGTGAACTACTCCAAGAAGCTTGCAATATTCAGAGCTATATGGAGAGCAGACTTCCCTAAAGTCCTCAGTAAGCCACACAGAAAAAAAAGGTTTAATGGGATGGGAAGGGAGTGCAAGGAGAAAAGGTAGAAGTCCAGTAACATGAAAGTAGCTAGCAGCCAAGATTTTATCCCAAACATGCATGCTGTGCTGGCAGAAGACCATCTATCCATTTCATTTATTAGAAAGAGTAAGAGCCTCACAAAACAGCCTCAACAGCAATGCTAATATTAAATCTGTTATGTTTCCAGTATCAAAGCAATTAGAAATCAAATACCACCTGTTCTTGCCCAAACCTAGCAGCCTCTCTCTGATCAAGCAGCGTCCTGGGTGTCCTATGGAGTGTAACTAAAGTATGTATTCTACCACCATCTACATTACCTTCTGATGAACTGTTTAGACGGGTGGAGCAGTGTTTCTCTATCTTTGCCATGACTCAGTTGTGATAACTCCTTCTGGGGAAGCAGCAGCCACCCTGAGAGGGGGTCATCTCTGCTAATGGGCCATCAAAGACTCCCCAGAATGACTCACAGAATTACATCAGCCCATTGTGAAATTCCCTGCCGTGGGGGAGGTACTGAACATTCCTGCCTCTATATAACCTGGGGTTTGGGACAGGACAACACCAACCACTGGATTCCCTGAGGACAAGAGCTCTGCACCACCACCACTGGACCTCCAGAGAAGGACCAGACCTTTCCATAGGATCACTACTTTGACAAGACCATATCCATTACTCCAGTGGGACTGCAACCACCATTTAATTGGCCTGCTACCACCACCCTGACCAACAGGGTATCAGGTCGTGTTCTGACTTTGTCAGTTTAAACCAGTGTTTCTATATTATTGCCCTTATTGTAATTTTCCTATAAATTGTAATTTTTCTATAAATTGTAGCTACGACTTGGAATTTTTCACAAGGTATTTGTGTGGGGTTAATTCCTCCCACTGGTTTACCTTCCAACCAGCACAAGTAGATATTTAAAAATCTTTCCAGCCTATACCAAATGGCTTCTACTCTGCTTAGTGTGTCTGTCTTCAGACATGAAACACACACAAACAAGCACACTGAACCTACCCTCCCCCCATCTCACATGATTTAGGAGGATAGCATATGGTTGCTGCTCCCTCTGCTTCATAAATCAAATTTTCTTGGTCAGAAAAAAGATTGATGAATAAACCTGCAAAAATATTTCTGATTACATATAAAGGATATATCAAATTAGCAAAGCAGGCCGTCAATCTCATACAGAATTGCACACGGTCAAGAGATGTTTTAAGTATTTACGGATCCAGTGCTCAGTATGTGGAGCTTTGGATCCACAATTCATTAACATTCTCCATCTAAAGTTCTGAGAGTGTTTTTAATTACATTAGATCATAGTTTCCATAGAAGGCAAGTAACTATCCTTATTTTGCAATAAGAGCACTCAGAGGAGTACCGATACTACCTAACTTGGGACCTAACTTGGGACCTACATCTCAGCTGGTGGCTCTAGTATTCACTCATAATCAAGAACTATGTCTATTCCATGTAAATCAAGGACTTTAGGGCATAATTCATGTGGTCAAATGCAGACATAGTCTTAAGAACATAAATCTCCAAGGATTCGAAGTGGAGACTATGGTGGAGAAAGCCATATCCAGTCAGATGAGACCACTTCTATTCTCATTCACACTAGACATGCTTCCTCCGTTAGTACAGTTCTTCACATGTGTACCTTAACTACTACATTGTCATAGTTTACTAAACTAGGATTAGAAGAAGGTGAATTTCATTGCATGCATTCCAGTGACTTGCTGGACAGCCTTTCTGCCATGTTCACTTGTTTCTGTTCTCATTTTCTTTTTCATCTTCTGCAAGCTTTTTTCAGGTGGGTAGTACACAGTAAGAGTTCCCTTCCTAAGCATTAGTGTACACCCTAGCATAACTCAGATCCATTTTTAACATCACTGTGTATTAGCATAATAAAAACAACAAGTAGATAGTAGTGCGGAACAATTCTACTGCTTCAGCCAAAGAAAACAAACTTTCACACCAAGGCAAGATTAGAATTTTTCATCTTTACTTCTGCTCAAGCTCTCCATTATACTGAATTTGATGAAAGATGAGTTATTTTTGTTAATGCTAGATGGAGTTAAAATTTAAATGCCTAGACCTAGAATATACTTTTTTTTTTTTTTTGTCTCTAAATCTGTTACCCTGGTTTTGGTCTTACGAAGACCAGAAATAAATGTTCCTGAAAAAACTTGGAATCAACCTATGCATTGAAAAAAAAAAGCACAGAAATCACACTGTCTCTTTTAAATGGCCTACATTTTTCTATATTTACAGCACTGTATATAAAATAGAGAGACAGTAGAGAGTGTTAAACACTTCCAGAAGACAACTTGGAATGTATATTGACATGAATGACTTTGTAAGTAATTCTAGGTCTAGTCACTTTGAAGATGATTACTTAATCTTTATCCTTTGTGCTGGGAATAAATAAAAGGACTACTCCATTAACAGTCTTCAGTCAGGTGACCTGCATCTCTCTCCTCCTCCTTTAACAAGGATTAACTTCTCCCTGTGTTAATAAGGACTTGATGCCCTTCAGAAATGTCTTTATGTTCTGTCCTCCCCTCCTATACTTTTAAAATTTCTATTATTTTTTAAAATGTGCTAGCTAGAACAGATGTGGATTGTTTGAGCAACAGATGTTTCTTTTTCTTAAATCTTCAGACCTAAGGAACATTACATTGCTCAAGCTTATCATAAACACAAAGATTTGCTTTAAATGTTAAGAATACTTTGCCATGGAGGACTGCTAATTAAAGGAAAAACAAGAAGCATCTGTAAAATATTAAATCGTTCCGTTAGAAAGATGAAAAACATGTTACAGAATGTATGGAATAGGTGAGAAGGTTTTATTCATCAGCAGTAACCTAGAATTTTGCTCTTTGTGAGCACATAAATATAGACATAAATATATTAGATTTCTGAAAATGCATTATGGTATTAAGTCTGTCTTGGTGTTTTGTGCTCTTTTCAGAACAAAATTATTCCTTTGAACTGCAATAATAAAGGCAGCGATCGTATTTCTACTTTACTCCAATACTATATTAACTCTAATACTTTAGCTAACTATAGTGGAATAAAACTTACCTTAAAAATCAAATCCTTTTTCCCATAACGAAGCTCTTTCAGCTGGGCTTGGATCTTTTTTGACTGAAAGTGAGGATAATAAAATCAGTTTTTTTTTTTTAAAATTTTAAATATTAAAAAAAAAGGTAGTGAATTCTGAGAACAGCAGAATCTAGACCAGATTTAAAATGTAGAACACCCCCCTCCAAATAACTGTCAGTCGCTTTTCCAGGTTCACAAGACAAACCAGCCAAAAGTACTCAGGAAAATGTAAAATGTCACTCACCTAAAGCACATACCTGAGTTAGTATTATAAAGAATAGCTGCTGGGCTTACACATTTTAGACATGAGTTATTATTAATACTTTCCATGAAGCATAACTGAAGGCATCACCTTCAAAGTAAACAATCTTATTCTTAGAAGTAAAAAGGCTCCATAGGCTTGCACAGGTTATTCTTTGTAAAGATTAGGGTGTTCCAGGAGGTATCGAAAGGAACTAGGTTCTTCGTTTGTAACATGCCCTTGAAAACACGCATAGTTGTACTGATACCAGTTTAGGATGATATTTGTTTTATATACTGGTAAATATATCCTTAAAATTATAGTCTATATATTATTCCAAGTAATAGCCTCCATATTATTTTGTTAATTTAAACAAAATACAATAGAAATGGATTTTTTTACGCTAAACCCAACTATCCAAGGAACATTATTTCACCATTTAGCTAAGAATCCTCTCAAAATAATAATTTGCTTTAATAAAATCCATAGTCCCAACTGGTATTCAATATGTTTTCTTGTATTAATTAATGCCAAATGTTTTGAAGTCCTTGGAATGGATTAGAAGTCTGTTTCACATTTACTGAAACAGCATTTCATAAACATAACGTATTACAAAGGTAGTATATCTTTCATAAGTTGGAGTTTTTGGAAAGATTTTCTCTCTCTCCAATTGATGCAGCCAAATTCAGTGACATACTTTTGGGAAGGTTGAATGAATCTAAAGATAAAATTTTAGGACCTACTTTAAATATTTAAATAGTAAGGCCAAAATGGTTATGCTATTCTGTAAAATCTGAAACAAATAGCCAAGATCAGTCCAGCTCAATTCTTTGTTCTGTGAATTGGTCTGCTGTTATTTCCTTCAATAGCACTGTACTCTGACCTGGGCAATCCAATTAGTTGAGCTATGGAATATATTCTACATCACCTAAAGACCAATGAGAAAATGTTCACCAATTTTAATTGTTCTGAGGGCTGTGTTTAATAAAATACACAGTTTCTGTGATATACAAGGTATCCAAATAGGCTGTAGAGGAATCTAAGAGTTACAATTAAGGTATAACTCATTTGCTTAATATAAAGCCTGTGATGAAATAGAGAGTCATAAAGCTAAATACATGCAGTGCAGGTCAAAAGCATGCATATGACCTGTAACTCTTTGTGATAAAATTTGGTTATTCTGTGGATTTTCTGTGCTTCAAGGGAGAGAATCTCTCAGTAGAGTCAGACAGATAAGATTACCATTAAACACAGACCTCTAAAATACAAAATCAAGTAGTATTGCCCTGGCATGTGTCACTTTCTGTGTCCTGTAAACCACAGTGTTTGCACCTCTCTGCCTTCCTCTCTCCAAGGCCCTGACTTCTTGGAGAAGAAAATCCAGCTATGCAAAAACTGTGCATAACCACAATCATGCTCCCACTGATGCAACTAGACAACAAGGAATCACCATCTGTGCCTCTGTCTGCATGCAGCCTGAGGGAACAGAACAAAGCAGGAGCTTCCAGGTAGGCAATTCTACCCACAGAAGGTATTGGATATAATAACTGAAAGGATACTGAGTTCACACAGTTGTTAAGCTTGGTGAGCATAGTACTTAATTAAAAACAGAAAACACATTGTGTTTCTCTGGCTGGCACAACCTAACTGGCAAAATGACCACAAAAAAAGGATGCTCCTATAGCATTTTTGTTTGTTCAAATGGTAACATGCTTAACAGCCACAATTTTGTCAGGATGATTCATAAAATCAGAGATTCTTACACTTTGAAATACACTCACAATCTGCTGTCTTGACTATTACTTAATATATGTTTAGTTTTCTGACATTCTCTGACTGCCAGGGCGTGTCACACTATAATAAATTTAAATTATCACTAGGCTTCATCCTTAGATGCAAATATTAAAAGAGAAATAATCAGAGAAAGATCTTCAAGTTAATTACCAAAGGTTCAACTACTATGCAGCTAGGTATGGTGGTTTGACCCTGTTTGGATGCCAGGTGCCCACCAAAGCCACTCTGTCACTTCCCTCCTCAGCTGGACGGGGGACAGAAAATATAACAAAAGGTTCATGAGTTAAGGACAGAGAGAGGTTACTCACCAATTACCATCATGGGCAAAAGAGACTTGACTTAGGGAAATTAACTGAATTTATTACCAATCAAAACCAGACTAGGATAAGAAGTAAAACAAATCTTAAAAACAGCTTCCCCCCTCTGCTTCCCAGGTTCTACCTCCTCCTCCTTCAGCAGCACAGGGAAACAGGGATTCAACAGGGAAACAACAATTTCTGTTGCCTGCTTCCTCCTTAGGGAGAGGATTTCCCCTGCTCCATCATGGGGAAACTTATTTCCATGGGAAACAGTTCTCTACAAACTTGTTCAATGTGAGTCATTCCCATGGGCTAGAGTTCTTTACAAACTGTTCCAGTATGATCCCTTTTCGTGGGATGCAGTCCTTCAGGAACAGGTTGCTTCAGCATGGGTCCTCCATGGGGTCACAAGTCCTGCCAGGAAACCTGCTCCAGCATGGGCTCCTCTCTCCATGAATCTCTTTGCTTCAGAACTGGCTTCCCACATGGTCACAACCTTCATTTGGGCATTCACCTGGTCTGACGTGGGGCTCCTTCACAGGCTGCAGGTGGATATCTGTACTCCTGCTCATCTGGCCATAGGCTGCAGGGGCACAGCTGCTTCACCATGGCCTTTGCCCCACATACTGCAGGGGAATCTCAGCTCCAGTGCCTGGAGCAGCTCCTCTCCCTTCTTCTGCACTGACCTTGGTATCTGCAGAGATGACTCTTTCACATATTCTCACTCCCCTCTTCTCTGTCAACAATTATTACTGGGCAATAACTTCTTTCTTTCTTTAATATATTATCACAAAGGGGTTACTACCATCTCTGATTGTCTCAGCCTAGGCCAGTGGTAGCTTCATAGTGGAGCCAGCTGACATTGACAGTGTTCGGACGCAGGGGAAGCTTCTGGCAGCTTCCCAGGTAAGCCACCCCAATAGCCCTCCCCACTACCAAAACCTTGCCTTGCAAACCCAGTACACTAGGAAAAACAAACTTGAAAAAACAGGGGAAAACAGAAAACTATTTGCACACATTGCTGATTTTTTAAGCAGTAAACAAGGGAAGAAAATAGATCTATATTCCTACACTGTGACATGTCTGAAAGCAACACCCTTCCTTTGGGGATAAAGGAAGATAACAGATTTTGAAAAACTTAAAAAAAATACTCCTAACCCTATTATTTCCTACCTTTGAGAATTTATCAGAAACTTGACATCCTAAGTACTGACCTCTAAGTTAAAAGGTAAAGACTCGAATGAAGAAAATGCATTCAACCATAATTATGAAAATTTTAGTGCAGAAGAAATTTTTTATGCTTTGGTTTCATTCTGGCAAGGTGCAATGACCTTAATAGAAATTATATATGTAAACAACCCAGACTAAAGTAATGTGAGTAAATCAGATTCACATATAATAGTTTCCCTTTATGGCAAGTTAAATAAAGAAAGTGCTGACATGAATGCAGGTACTTCTAAATTGACGAGTTTGCCAAAAATAGGGTTTTTGTATCATTGATTATCTATTTCGCTCTTCAGTAGGGGGGAGTTTCTTTCCCTCAGTTTCATAAAGTGACCCTTTTTCTCTTGAAATAATGAAACATTCTGGGAATCCATAGTAATAGATCTTTGCTGTCTCTATGTTAATTTCAAAACAGGTATTTGGCAAGTCCTGTCTTAGTGCAGACACGGAGATCTTGAAAATTAGATCAGTTTTATATATGTTATAGATGTATGTATCTAGAGTTATATGATAAGCATGCCCAGATGATTTTGTCTAAAACTTGAGTTTGGAACTTGCTTTCTAATACATTGGAGCTGCTTCTTGCAAAGTCACAGAAATCAGCTGGGATGAGAGCACTTTAGGAACACTCACCATATAAGCATAATATATATTCTGTATTCTGTTATATACATATTCCTGTGTATATATATAATACACCAGAAGCTCAGTACAAAAGACTTTGATGCAAACTTCTTTTGGGTACATTAGATTTAGAATAGAGAGGAACTTTCCTTACCTCTTCTGCATGAATACCACAAAGCTTGTTTCCTGACAAAAGCTTGTTTTTGAGGCTTTTGTTCTGAGAGCAGGGCAAAAAAAAAAAACAAAACAGTTTATTAGTAAGTGTTACTAAAATAATTAGGGACCCTTTAACTATTTGATCATACTGGCTTTATTTTATACATAGATAACATCTTCAAGTCACCAACAACGACATAAATAAGACAAGAGAGATTCATCTAGGCACAGTATCCTCTTACAGAATTCTAAAAGGCATTTGCATTAAAATTTGCTTCAACAGGAACAGGACTGCCCATAGAAACCTTTCCAAAACACTCTGGCAACTGAAAGAAATTTAGACTTAATATTCTAAGGTACAAAAGGGCAGAAAAACCCTTCTAATCCTTGCTTGGTGTCAACTTCATAGCTCAGTATCATTTTCTGTAATTCATTATAACAACTGAGTAAGAGGGCCAAGGTCTTATCACTCAACCTTGATGATCAAACTCAAGGGGTGTTTTTGCTAAATTTCATAATTTAAAACTGCAAGCAATCAAAAACAGTAGAAGGTTAGTTAACTGATACAGCATTTTGCCAACTCAATACGATTTTTCATGTTGGAGTTTTAAATGTATTTCTTCTCATTTTCAGGGAAAATAACAAACCTTGACAAAATGAATTTTTCATAGTATCTATTTTTCCACTCCTCACTCATATTATCCCATAATTGACAGTCAAGGGTAAAGATTTCTCTGCAGTGTGAACATCTTCCAAAACTGGTCAAAACCATAAGTATTCAATAAGCAGATCTACAAGTGCTGAACGTAACACGCTTAACACTAAAAACGAATTAAAAGAATATGAAAACCAACTGCTCCTGTGTTAATGAACTGTAAATATACAAACAGAAACAGAACCCACCACATTTCAGGAATGCATGTTTATTACTGAATAGCAAATAGCTTTCCTGTATATTGTGCACAAGAACAAGCTGTCATTAGAGCAAAAAAATGTAATTCCATTCAGTTTAAATTTAGATCCACATCCCACTGAAACACTGGAAGTTTTAGTTCCAGGACTAGAAGCTTTGAGCTTTTTTTGAAAAAACCCCCTTTTTTATTAAAGAAAATGCAAAGAAACTAAAATTTAATTTGAAACCTCATTTTTATGATTCCAAAATAAGGAGGAGATCTAACATAATTTCATGTTTCACTGTTGCTGGCTACCATGCAACAGTACACACTACTGCAGAAACAGCAGATCTTTCCCAGTTGTTTGATGTGGAGGCCCATAGTTCTCTAATACAACAGAAAGGAACTACGATGTAACTTTGAATAAGACAATCCAGATTCTACCTTGCAAAACATGTCGCAAAGAGCTGGATGTTGCTCTAGTAAGTCTCACAGTAAATTATTTCTTTTGGTTCTTTATTTGAAAATTTATGTTGTAACTTAGCAAAGAGCAATACCCTATTGTACTAACCACTGTAGAAATACAGAAAAAGACAACTGGCTCTGGAAAAAAGAAACTGTATAGCAGATACAAGATGAATAAAGGTAAACAAAATAGAAATCAAAGACGTGAAGCACACCTGACTCATCTATTTCTCACCAGAGGTACACCTTAAGAACTGGGTTGTACTTGTGATCACACAGCTAATGTGTTTTACACAGATCTTAATGGTTTCACTTAAAGATCAGCATCACCTTTTGGGATGATGATGAAACAGATGTACCAAAGGCACTGTTTCATTAGGGACTTGCACTTAATTAGCCCAAGATATCAAGTCATCCCTTTGGTTTGACTAACTCACTATCCCTCCAGTCCCTCTACAGACTGGTGATGGTTGGTTCAGTAACACTCTGTCCATATTTCAGAACCAAAGTAAGAATGAATTGTAATCACTATGTTTTTATTAACTTATGTTCCTTTTGCCCAGTATAAGCTACTGTAAGAAATAACTTCTACTAATAGATTAGTCTTCTGTAAGCAATTTCTACATGGGCTATTTTGAGAATACCATGCAGTAACCCAGAATTTGAAAAACTGTATCAGCACGACACACAATATACTAGATGGCTGTCGCAATTTCCACATTTTGTGCCAAATAAACCTGGCAAAAGAATATAGTTATATATATACAGAATTTGTCCAAAACCAAAACTTGATGAAAATATTTAAAGTTAGGAGATGGACTCCATTTTGGAGATTTAGCTAGGTTTAATGTGATTTACCAATTCTGTCTCATTATCCACTCTATTTGCAACAAAACCACCCAGCAGGGTTATCAGAACGCAAGCAAAATAGTCCTGAGTCAATCTGAACTTAATAATGTTTTTAGAAATGAGAGCAAGCATTAGAAGTTAATATTATTGAGAGTATAATAACTAGGAGTTTGTCAGAAAGAGATGACAACTTCCAGCCTACAATTTGTGTGATTTTATGTTTCTTCACAAATCACATGTCGCTGTTCAAAATAGCTTTGCATCCTGATTAAGAGTGGTAATTTTTATAGAAGAATGTGAAGCATACCAGTAAAAACATATGAAGTATAACAGAGCCTCTTTTTTTTTTTTTTTTTTTTTTTTTTTNTTTTTTTTTTTTTTTTTTTTTTTTAATTTCGGATTAAAATCTTCTTTCTTTTTCTGAAAGAAGTGTGATCAGGTACATATTCTAGAAGAATATGTCCCTTTTGCTAGAAAGGGGCTATTCAAAGTCAGATTAATTAATCAATGAAATCTTAAGGTTACAAAGGCTTATTGATTCAGTATGGAAGTTCTGACTTCTAAGATTAAAGATTATGCTCATTTTCCTATAAAGCATCTCTCAAAGAGCAACAACAAATAAACTAATTAGAATTTTACAATTTTTTATTTCAAATACTTCATTTGTAATTAAGTACTTTAATGGAAAAGATCTTGGACATTTCAAGCTAAAAAATAAGGAATTAAGTATCTGTAAATGTATCTTTAGTAATCAATTTAAAAATGATATAGAATAATTACTTTAATTAGGAATGGCCTTTTAGATTTAGAGGTAGAATATCACTATATTCAAAATAGATGGGTATTCTAATGTATTTGAACATCTTAGAAAACTTATAGCAAAAGCTGTAAGCTGGAGTATTGGCGTGCAAATCGTATCATTAAGCCAAGTTACTGTTGTACCTAATTCTAAATTTATGAAATCTTTTATCTCATTTGCACAATTTGCATCAGTAGTTTCAGTGTATCCCTAAATTCAGGTGCAGAAAATTGCTGTCGGTGTTTGCCTCATGGGCATGAATCCTGCTGTCTCTTCCCGTGCAGTTTGTTCTTACTGTCCTGGTACCCATGCTTAGTGATACCACACGAGTCCAGTGTCCATTCCTTGTTGTCCAGTGTGAGAGACTGAAACATTATGGCTAATGGCTTAAACATTGCTCTGAAGGACTTTTCGCTCTTTATGGCAAAACTGTATAAAGAAACTGATCACCAAAGCCCACCCCTTCCTAAATACGAGTCCTGACTGGAACTTTGGACTGTGAGTTAAGCTGCCTAAGGGAACATGAGATAACATGAAGGTGACACTGTTATCCAATTATCTCAAGTCTAGGTAGAAGAAAACAAGACTGAGCAAGAAGAACATATCCATAAGAAAGCCAGACCCATCATCTGTCCTGAAAATCAGCTCTGGCTGGGTTCAGGGTGGGGGAGATCGTAGCCCACAGGCTCATTTGCTGAGGCCAGGTTTGCACACACTCCTCACCCAACCAGCAGGGGAGGAGGAGGACAGTTTTGGGTGTGTGGCATAACCTCTGGTCAGAGGCAGTGAACACCCATCCTCCCTTACACAAAATGGCCCAGTTGTAAACCCCCTCACATCCAAGGAAGGCCACATCCATATGGAACATGCACATGAGAGTCAGCTGAGGAGGTGTCATAAACCATCAAACACCCCTGAAGTGCACCCTAGAGTCATTCCTGAGGCCTTGCACCGGGTGACCACACACGATGCAAAGTGATGCAACAGATCCAGAGTCTGTTGCATG
>VYZQ01048023.1:0-10644 GCA_013400655.1 Mystacornis crossleyi | reverse complement strand
ATCTGCAAACCACACTCCCATTACTTTATCTACCAACGATGGCCCATTTATGCAGCTCCTCATGGTGCCCATTAAAAGGAGTCTAGCCTTTCCCTTGAGACTACCGCACTTTTTCTCCTGGCTACAGATATCCAAGTCAAAGCCATATGGAAAGCATGGCAAGACCTAATAACAGATAATAGAGCAGCCAGTATCTGCAAAGTAGGGCTAAGGAACTATTCCTTCTACATTAGATAGCAATGAAAAGACTTTACTTTCAAGGTCTGAATTTGAATGCTGTGTAGCAAAGTATTTAAAATCTTCTCTGAAGAAGTTTTAAAGGAACTGCATGATTTTACATCTATCCTTGAATGGCATCACAGTTTAAAATATTTAGCAGGCAAAGCAGATTTTGGTAAACAGCATAGTAAGTAAAATGCTGCTATACTCTTACTTTCCAAGTTAGAGTCTGCTCTTTCTTTTAAGCACAGGAGAGTGGTTTGCAGATAGAAACTTTCTATAAGTCTTTCTTTCCTTACTTTTGATGCCTTGTCAGGCTGCCTAGAAACAGAGACTAGACAAGAGTAAGGGAAAAAAGGTAGGTATTTATTTGAAAGGCCTTCNACCAAAAAGTATGGTGAGGATGAGAAATAATTCTTTGCTTCTACCTCAACATCAAAGCCACTAAAATATTCAGAGGACTATGAATGTGCATAAAGAATGCTTATAATCCTCCTTGAGATTATCAGAATGCAAAATAATTTGCTGAATGTAGTAACTGATGCATAAAATTATATCAGAATAAGCTAGTCGTACTTTCTTCAGATTCCTTCTGGATTATGAACCAAGATAGAAAAAGACTACATGCTGATGGATTGGAAAAACTGAATAAAGTTTATGAACCTGGAGAACTATCATGAATACTTTAAAAAACTCATCTGGTTAAGTCGAAAATGTTGCATATCCCAAAATAAAGAGAAAGGCAAATCTATCCTAAGAAAGACCAGGAAAACTAGAAGAGAAACAGCCATATAGTCTATCCTTTGAGGACTGCATCACTATGTGCTATGTCTGACATGAGCTGAACTCATTCTCTGCCCCCAGGCACCAGTTAGCAGTGCTGGCTAAGCACAGCGAGTACATATGGACATCATAGTGATGGCAAAGCTAGGTATAAACCAAATTGAAACTCTGAGACCAAAAGGAGGAGAGGGGAAGTTATTAATTTGTCTGTCTGGTTATTTAAGATGACTGTGCAACAGGTCCATCATTCCTGTGTAGAGCCTTGAATTAACAAACACTGGAATTTTCACACAGAGACTTTGGAACTAGATGATGTTTAAGGTCCCTTCCAACACAAACCATTCTATGTATCTAAGAAATACGAATACATTAAGAAAACTCATGTGCACACAGATGTGAGTGATGCCTCGTCTACAAAGGTAGAACAGCCCAGGTGCTGTTTACTGGTTCTGTGAGAGGAAAAGGCTTACACAGAAAGCAAAAGGCCAAGCATGTCAACTCTGCTCTTCAGGTGCAGGTTCTGGGGTGATATGAAAACAATAGAATTAGCTAGTATGGATTGAGAAAAAACAATAAGCAAGCAAATAAACAAACAAACAAAACCCCAAACCAGTGTAAAAACCTCATATATTCTTCAATATAGATCTGAATAATTGCTGTACAGTCAGATAACTTAGCTGAAAATAATTAACTGAATTTCAGTGATTTAAGACTAAGCAAGTGTCAGACAACAAGTCTTACTGGGTTTGTGTTTTTCAATATTATATAAAATCCAAACAACTCACATCCAAAAAGTTGTAACCACTCTCATAAATGCTTTAAATACCTACATTCTTGTTCATCTTCTCTCCCCCTCTCTCTCTGTTCTCTAATCTTTTAATCTACAGTATTAAAACCTCAAATGACTACGACTAACCTTGTGCCTCTGGGCAGGTCTCTGCCTCACCAGCATTCAAGAACTCAGCAGCTCACCTTTATCTCACAGACTCACAGAATGAGAGCTGTCATCTTGCATGTCACTGAGTCTGTGGAAAGATCTAAGCTTGGCTTTTTCCTTAATGAGTGCAGATTCAATATTTGCACAGCCGTCTTTCCGAAGAAATGCTCTAGCCCTGAACTTTTTTTGTATTTCAGCGTCATGAAAGAAAAAGTATAGAAATTTTAATCCCCTCTTCAAAAGTTTTTCCATATTGCACAAAACAAAAAAATCATTCAAGACAATTAGTCTGACAGAATACATACAAAAATCTGCACAGGATTAATTTTTCACCTTTTTTTAATTCAACCGAATTATCTATTTCAATACCCATTAGATTTTTACTTGAAATTAATCATTAATAGGTTTGGACAAGAAAGCAAAATTGACTGTCAGTAGATTTCACAATAATACTTGTATTGGAAAAGAAGTGATATAAAAATGCAATTTATCCAATCCAGTGATATCAAATAGAATATTGGTCTATCAGTCATAGGCAGACAATCTAAGTAATGTATCTACTCAGCAAATTTAATGACTTTTATGCTCATATACTTTACAGAACTATTGTGGCTCTAGGTCATATCTGGTGTACTTCTCATGAATGTTTCTTAAAGCTACAGCTGACTATGCATATTATTTAGAAGTGGTATATTTTTATCTGCAAAATATATTTCAAGATTTCTGAAGGTAGCTGGATTTTCAGAGAAACAATCTTTTAATGAATTTACTGCTCAACAGCTGCATCTCCCATTATCCATAATTATTTCTCAAAATCCAAAACCCCCATTGATGATAAAACTGTGTCATTCCAAATTTCCACCAGTTCAGGATTTAAATAGATACATTCACAGACTTATTTCTGGCAAATATGAGTAACTATACTCTGAAATAAAAAACCAAGGCATTAGATAATCATGATTGTAGCTTACATCTACCAACCCAGGCAGATATGTGATCCTATTTCCAATTATATTTATTATATTTAAAGCAACTGATATATCATTTTACTTTGCTTAAAAGTGATTGTCCTACTCATTGTTCTTTGGAATAATTGGTTAACCAGAAAAATAAGGTATTTGGCAAGTAAAGAAAAAGGAAAATTAGGCACAGGTCAACTGACATCTTGATTAGGGGCTAGTAAAGAAAACCAACCAAACAAGCTGTAATCACGTGCTCTGCAGCAAAGGCGTCCATCTCAGAGGTGATACTGGTACAATGGCATAACCAGATGAGGGAATCAGCAAACACTTGTGTGGTTTAGGGATATTGATGCAAAACTCAACAGATTGAACTGAATCAGCCTAATTGTATTTCACTGTTACTTGTATAATACAAAGCCTCACTCTTGAGATTATTTTGAAAAATCCAAACCAAACAATAAACCACAACCAAATACAAACAAACAAAGGCAGAAGAAGCTAAAAATTTTGTTTGGGAATCACAAAATATTTATTTTCACATGTTTAGAAAAATCCCAAAACTTTCCTTAAGATTTCCACAAAATAAAAAGACTTCTGCCTCTCTAAGAGACACATTTCTCACTATGAGCCACCTACCAAATAGCGATAGTCTCTTTCTTTTAAGCAAATGGTCTGGATTATTTCTATATAGTTCTGCCTATAAACTTGCAAAGACTAACAGTAGTTCAGAATACAGTGTTGAGTTTCCTGTCTGGCTCCTACACTCATCTTTTCAAGTAAGAAATTTACAGCAAGAAAAACATAGAACTCTAATTTAAAGTTAACCTTAATTGAATGGAGCAAAGTAGTAGGACTTAAGCTGTAAAAAAGTATATGTAATCAAATTTTAAAAGAAATATGAACTAAATGTACAAATATACACCCTAAATCTTCACTAACTATAATACAAGAAAAAATCCCACAGGTTATGGCAGACATGTTTTAATTTGCTTTTTTTTAACATCTGAAGGACTACTTATAAAGGAAAATCAAATTATTCCCAAAGAAAAAAAAAAGGTCTGTTTAATGATTAGAAATAATTAAATTCACATTACTGATTTCATTTTTTGAGAATCAATCACCACAACACTTGGGTATTTTGCAGTTTTAAAGAATGCACAGAAACCATGCAAACTGTAGTACACAAAGTGCTACCCAGCTGATTTTTTTCCACACTGCACTTGCTCTGTGCAGTTCGTTCAAGTACTGGTAAGCAATGCAGTGCAAGACTCCGACAGACTGTGCACACACACTTGCCTCTTTCAAATATAAGTTATAGCTTTTCCCAAATGATAAAAACAAGAGTTAGCCACAATCACTCAGAATGTGCATCAATGAAGAGAAAATACTCACTAAGTGTTTTTCATCTAATCAAGCATTTTGGCGAAATGCAATGCGCTAATATGGCCTCCAATTTAGCTGTGTATATTTCAGCAATCAAAGTAGATTTTGTTTTGCTTGTTGCAACAACAGAAAGTTCAAGAAATTTTATTTTTTTTCCCCTTTTGCACCCACAGAAAAACAGGCACTCTCTGATCCAGAAAAGCATGAAATTTATAATCATATGATCCAGTTCATTGACCCAGTTCATGTGTGTTGTTGAAATGAAGCTTAAAGGAGCTGCATGAAGCTTAAAAAAAAGTAAATCAGATTCTATACCAAGGACACATATTATGTAGGTAGGGGGACTTTGCAGAAGTAACTAACGGAGAGTACTGAATCTCTGCACCCTTATATTTGTCTCAGCAGTTCTGGCTTTGACTGGTTCTTTGGGATGTCATATTTACATTTTGGCTAAAAATCACATGCTTTCCCCAATGACTTTCTATGCCACATTTTATCTTGTAAAATTAAAATAAGGTGACAGCATTGTAAAAAGGAACAAAAATTTAAGGATTTTATAAAAAAAAATATTAACTCATAACCCATCAGGTATCTCAGTGAAACTCAAATGCTGATTCAACCAGACAAGCATTACTATGGGAAAGAAGCACTGATAAATAGCCTTTTACCCAAAATTAATCAGCTCCAGAATATGAATTTTATTCCTGGACGCCATTTTATTTCCTTGATCTAGTTAAGTTGAATTTTTGGAAAATGAAGAGGATATCCTAACTCTCAGGGTCCAGATCTTTTCTCCTGAGACTTAAAAGTCATCAGCATAAAACTATGGTTGAAATGAGTGCTTAGCATTGGCCAAACCAAATACATGGAAGCTCATGGTTGTAACATGCAACTACATAGCCAGAAGAGATGTTTTTAAAGCACAAATTATGCTATTTGCAGGCATGAAATGCAGGCAGAAAAAATAGTTCATTAAATTTAATCTGCCTACAGACTTCATACAACAGAAACACTGTGAAATTTACAACACAGCAAGGCATTTCATTTAATACAGATACTACATGGGAACTTACCTCAGGAACTTCATCATACATTCATCTGGCCACTCTAACTACTGAAGGGATGCAGCAGAGCACAAGCACAGAGCCTGCCCTACTATCCAGCTACTCCTACTCATTCCTTTAGGCCAAGCTGAAGACTCAGCCAGCCATCAAATAATGAATGCATCATCCTGCAATTCCTGGGAATGCAGTTTTACACAACTCTTATTACCATCTCCACTACTCAATTTTTTTGGCTGTCCATATATATACCTTTAAATGGAAGGCAGTTTCTTTTCCAGAAATTGCACTAACTGGACATTATAAGGATAATCCTACCACCTGCATTCACCCTTTGTTTTCATCACACTTTTTCTACCATCTTGCTTTGACCTTTAAACAAAAGTAAACAGCCAAAAAGAACACATGCCTAAACAGAAGGAAGTTGTTAATGGCTATTCTGTTTTTTTTTTTTTTTTGAGGATGCATCAATTTTTGCCTTTTCATCATGTCCAGGGATTTTTTTACATACAAAAAAGTCCTCAAATGCCTTTTCATGCCTCCCAGGAGCACAGCACTCAAAGCCATGCAGGGGAGGTGTACCATGCCGACTGTTGCACAGACCACTGCATGCTCTTCCACTGAAACATTATTTTAACGTAGAAGTAAAGCTGTCCTGGTAACTTGCTTCTTCATATGGGCCCTGGCATAAAATCCTTCATGTTTGAAGGTGTTTGTCCTTGCAGAACACCAGCTATCCATTTTTGAAATCAAGGATGTCGGGCTGTTACCATGTCAGAAAGACTAAAGGGCTACATTGTCGTAAATTAGTACTTGAGACAACTGCTGAGTGTAATTTAGAAAAATGTGGATTTTCTAGCTCACTGCTAGCCTGAAGTACTTTAAGATCAAATGATCTCCATCAGTAAATGAGCAAAACTCCATTGAAATAAACTGAGAAATAAGCTTACATAAGCACCAAAAAATCTGCCCCAAACCAGAATAATTTGAGAGTGACATGCGAGGACTTGAAGTTCTCATACAAAAATCAAGATGAACTAGATCAGCAGATCAATACCAGAGAGATAAGAGTTTCCTGGGCACATACAGAGAAACTGAATCATTGCAGTTTTCACTGAATCATCTGCTGACAGTTTGGTACTTTTAAGCTATTTTTTAACATCACATTATATTCTCACACACACACACATAAATATGCATCTGAACCTGTATATAAGGAGTGTTTTGATTTAACCATACACACAAATACATACATACAAACACATGCACAACTATGCACTCACATGACGGAAGGGGATTCCCAATATATACAGGATTAAATTTATATACTGAAATAGAATGACTATTCTACATTTGACAGAAAGTAATCATAATACATAAAAGACAGCACACCTTGTGGATGAACCATACAAATCTGACACTTTTTGCAGTTCTCTTTTATTTTATGCAAACCTTACTTGAGTTCATGGAGATATTAGACAAAATAGTACTCAGATCCTTAATCACAAAGAAAACTGAGATTGGACAACACCTTACAGAATACTTTAAGCAGCACCTGCTTGATTAAACCCTTACAATTACACTTAAAAAACATTTCCACATCTATTAAACTCAGCATGGTTTAAATTGTTTACAGGACAGAGATAATTTTTTAAAGGGCACAATCCAAGCATTATTATGCTTATTATTTCAAACATTTTTAGTTGTAAAAATTGTGAAATCAAATTCTGAAGAAGATTCATCTATGGGAAGGCTTAAATAGGTAAATTTGACGAATAGGCAAAATTATTGGGACAGATATAGCAAAATCACTTTTCAAGGCAGTTGACTGGAAATTACATTTTAAAACTATAGCATAGCTATAAAATGAGCTTTCTTAAGATTAATGCAGCATTTAAATGACAACTAAACAAAATCAATTTAACTCACTCGAGTTATTATGCCTGAAATTAATGACAAGTTGATTGAACTACTTTGTCTTTCCTTCTCCAATAACATCTGCAGCCAAATAGGCTGAACAGTTTTCGGAAGAGCGTATCGGAGAGAAATCTTCAGAACAAATTGATTTAAAATGTTTCAGGACAACAGAAAATTATGTTTTTGTCCCAGAATAGCACAATTTCTACATTTAAGACTCAGTGTGAGGTCGACCAGACACTGAGGCTGAACAATTTCCTACCACTTGAGTAATATATACTGAATTGCTGCAGTGATTTCTTAGGAAGAGGCAAGTCAAATTTGAGTGTTTTGCTCCCATTTCACTGTTCATCAACGTTTGTGGGAAACGTTTTCACATTTTTAAGGCAAGCAGTTGCCCAGGTAAGACCAAGATATTAATTAGAAATACATAAGAATTTAGGCTGAACAAATCTGAACATCCCTCTGAAGCAAGCCCTCTGATATTTTTTTTGGCAGGGAAGAAATTTTAAAATATCCCAAAGTTTCAGGGTGATATAGTTGCAAAGTAGGTGAGAACCAATTGTTTTTAGCATCAAGAAAAAACAGTTTCATCTGCTTCTACTTCTCTTAGAAAAACATGCTGAGGTCACATTACAGGTGAACAGCTTATACAGACACCTTAGCTCAGGTACTAACAGGCCCGACAACTTACGAATTTTCGTAAGGCTTTTTTTTTCTAGAATAATTCTATCAGGAATTTCAAGTAAGTATTTTTAATTGTTATATTTTAATTGTCTTTGAATTTCCATGCATAATTGGAATTATCTTTCCAAATATTGTATTTATTTTGATCAAATTACAGCTAGAGGATAATGAGTCTCAGGAGAGTATTATGAGTTTTATAAAGTCATAGGCTAGCAACCCTCAAAAAACCCCCCTTAGTATATAAAGTTGACATTTTTCAGCTACACCTCTTCTTTATTAAAATTAGTAAGTACAAAACAACAGTGGTCTAGTTTAATTTAAACTTCTGAATAGCAAAAAATTAATTTAAAAAATTCCTTTCTGCTCCCCTTAAACTTAGCAAATGAACATCTGCATCCATCTGTATGATCATAAAACAAATGTGAACACTCTTAAGAGTTAACCCTTGAAACTAAAAAGGGTGTTTTGTATGGTGTAGCATAATATGATCAATTTGGCATTTGACTTTTTGCTCTAAATTCTTATGACTTTCATGGAAATGTAGTTATGAAACCCAAGCCCTTGCCAACTAGTAGCCTGATCTTTGTAGTCTCCTGAGAACTCTCAGCCCAGGACAGGAACATTCCAGGTGCAACATAACTTGATCAAGCAACTTTTAAAATTAATAAGCCAAATGTATTTTTATGGGTAATATACCCTCAGAAATTCTTATGCTATAAGTAGTCTATGGTGTTTTCAGAGGCAAAGAATATTCTAATACTGAATTTGGATTACTTGAGCTCGTCAAAGGTGATCCTTCTTTTTTGATTCTAAGAGACAAACATCAGTAATTGACAGCATTATTTGCAATTATGAAATCAACAGATCATCTTGTCTTTCTCTATGAAACATGGAAATTTGATTACTAAATGCTCTTCTCTTGTTTCATCTTAACATAAAAATCAGTAGAACCTATTTGGAAGTGTGATTTACACTCTTTTTTTAAACCACATATACCATTGTTACTTCCTTTTGAGTGGGTTTCCCACTAGATAATTTTAATGTCTTGGTGCTAAAACCCAACTTTTCTACTTGTTGAAATAACATGAACAAATCAGATCAGAATTTTTATTTTCCACTTTGGCAAAAATTAACACTAGCTTCAGGGAAATTTTTTCATTAATTATAAAATTTAATCTATGCTTAAATTTGCCTGGAGTTTGACTCTGAGGCACCTCACCCTCGAGATCTGAAATGCTGGAAAACACTGATTTGGAGAACACTAAGATTCACAAAACTCTGCACAAGTTCAATGATCTAAGATTTTAATTAAGTTTCAGGATGCTCTTTTTGATTGGTGAAGCTGCAACAGATGTCATTGAGAGTCGTGTGCAAAACAGAGAATATAGCTCTTTTATACTTTACTATTCAAGGTAATCTCTTATACTTCATATTGCTGTTCTGAAACAAGATCTAGCGAAGGAACTATAAGGACTTTCTATTCTAAACCCTTCAGTTCAAACATACTGGTTACACTTTTAGCTCAGCTGGTTGGAGCATGGTGCTAATTACGCCAAGGTTGCGTGTTCAATCCCTTTATGGGCCAGTCACTTAAGAGCTGGACTTGATAATTGATGAGGGTCCCTTCCAACTCAGAATATTTTGATATTATGTGCTAAGAGGCACATAAACAATAAATACCACTTGTATGAATATAAGACAAAACAGTTAATCAGAGAATCCTAGTGCCTCTCTTATCCAAAAATCTATACAATCTGATTTTTGATATTTTATAGGAGCTGACCTTCAAGAATACCACATTATGTAGAATCAATGTCCAGAAGCACTAGTCACCAGTAGCAACTTCCTATGAAAGGAAACAAAGGGACAGATTGGAACTAATTCTTTCTTTTCTTTGTGGATCATATTTTGCTACAAATGACAACTGGAAAAAACTAAGCTTCAGGGATAAAAAGTCAGATTATACAGATTTAAGACTAGGTGACTAAGGAGAAAAAATAAGAATTCAGACCCATTTTGGAATTTTGGACTTAAATGATGAAGGATGTCAGAAATAAGAATTTAAGTGTGTCCTGGGCAGCATGAGGAAAGACATCAGAATGACTGATTACTAACAAACATTGCTGATTTTTTAACAGTGCAGTTAATTGGTATGACAACAGACAAATAATAGCAGGAAAAATCCAAGCAGTTAGTTTTGTAAACATTGTGGTTAAGTACCAGTTAAATGGAGAGCCCTTAATTTTTAATACTCTCATTTGTTAAGGATATATTTTACCTAAACATTCTTATTTGAACCCCTCATTCACTTTGTTGTAGTTTATGAATGGGAACCTTCAAACCTTGCATCTGGATGTAAAGAATGAAGAAAGAATAAAAAATATAGTCTTCCGTAGGAGAGTGGGGTCCAGACACAGCAGGTTCATTACATTCCCATAACTGATGCTCTGATTGTCACTTAACAGCACCTGAGAAAAGGTGTCCTATGCTCTCACGTCTACCAGGTCAGGAAAACAAAGCTTTTGAAAACAGAAGGTATTTAATACTCACTGCAGTTGCTACTGTATCACTACAAATATATCTCACTGACAATCATGAGTCAGTATGAATTTTTTCTCGTATGCTGTCCCCTAAAAAGCCATTTCCAACTGACTGAACTGTGGAGGTGCCCCCTCCTGGGGGGAGGGGCCCTGGG
>VYZQ01048022.1:0-26038 GCA_013400655.1 Mystacornis crossleyi | reverse complement strand
TTTTTTTTTTTTTTCCTTGTAACTGTAAATTGTATTGCAGTTCAGGTATTCCAACTAAGTATTAAAAACTATACAAAATTTGTAAACAAGCCACATATATCCAAAGGGTCAGTTAATGATTCTGGGATACTCAATCTGTTGCTCCAAAGAAGCGTGTATTATAATGTACATATCCCTGAATCTCTGAAAACTGATGTCTGTCACAAACTCCGGTATACGATGCTTGTGGTCTCTTTCCCTTGCTGATACCTCACAGTTGGGGCTGTGAGCACACGGACACACAACCCTGTGCTGACTCTTTGTGAACTCATCCTGTTACAATTCTGGCTGAAGCCACTGTCCAAGTCTGTCATGCTGGCCAAGCAGAACGGAAGAGACACCCAGATTTGGTTGCTTTTGTTACGAGATTGAATCTTTTGAGCTATGAAAAAAAAATGATCAAAATGCTAATGGTTCGTATAGAATGTTCTCATTCTGTAGTTTTCCACAAATGAATAATGCTAATTAAGAGAAAATGAAAACAGGTTTTTTTTAAAAACTGTTTCAGCTGAGGTAATTCTGATACTTAACTGTGGTACAGGTGTCCGTAAGCACATATTTAGCCTGTTGGACATGGAGATACATATTTGAACTGCAGCAGGTAAAGTGGTGGAATCCAGGAAATGAATTACATACAAACTAGTATGGGAAGAAATGTCTTCCATATTTCTTCTGTGACAAGAGATGTCCTGAGAGGTCCCCATAATCTATATTGCACACTTGATATAAGACTGAAGAGTTTCTTGTACTCTTCCAATTCTTACTTGCTTTATTAAAATCAGCAAATGTAACTAAAGAGGACAGAGCATGGTACTTGGAGGAAAACTCTGTCTTAGTGATCAGTCCTGTAAAGTTTTGGTTTGCCTTTTTTAAATATGGATAGCAAACATTCTTATGCTCATTCAAACACAGTGGTGATCATGACAGGCTCTAGTCTATATCACAAATCTAGCTGCAAGGTTTAATACAGTTTATTACCATGAATATCCTTACTTGGGGAAAACCTCATGTTTTAACAATTTGAAGGTTGAATTGTCTCAGGACTTTCAGAGAGTGAAGTTTTCTTGATTAGGGCTCAGGTCCCACTGAGAGCAAAGCAAAGGCAGTCACAGAGGATACTCCTTAGAATTAGCTATCCTGAAGTATTATGCAATAAAGAACTTATTTTTGTTAATATAGGCTCTTACACCATGCATCTGTTAGGGTACTTTGCCATAGCACACCATACTATATAACTAGTGTACATAGCATGTCTTTTTTTTTTTTTTTTTTTTTTTTTTTTTTTTTTTTTTAAAGGGGGGCGGGGGGAAATTTTTTGGGCTTTTTTTTTTTTTGTTNTTTTTTTTTTTTCCATTTTTGTTAAAGGGAAGCGGTAGTGAAATTTTTGGACTTTGCTTTTAATTGCTGGGGTTTGGGAAGATTTTTTTTTTTTTTCTTTTTGCATGTGTGTTTTGATTGTGTTTCATTGTCACTGCTGCCAATGGTTTCTATAGCAGCTTTAGGAGAGAAGTGTCTGTGATGGAAAATTCTGATGACATGTACATGTTCCTACATTTTCTGCTAGCAAAAGGGAAATGAAAAACGTGGGCTTTTCAAGTGGAATGGAAAGTGATGTTGTTGTGCTTAGCCTGTGGATCTGTAGTTTTATTAATCTGCAAAGAATAGAAAGAATTGATTTCCATGTTTTGGAGAGTACTTATATATAAGTGCTGCCTTAGAAATTGTGACTGTGTCAACAACTAGTATCTGTCCCTTCTTTAAAGTCCTGCTTCTTGCTTTGTTTTAAGTTTGATAGGAAAGTGAAAGTTTCATTGTATCCAAAAACATGTGATCCTGCTAGCAATGAAAAGGAAATAGTCTGTGAATAGTAGACTTTCAGCAGACGTGTGTTGGAGAGCTATTGTATAACACTAAGGATAATATTTTGAGGTGTTGCTGGAAATAGATAAACCAGAAAATTGATCATGAATTCAGAGAGCTAACATCTCATGTCATGAGAAAATATGTAGCAATGTTTTTAAGTTTGTGAGACCTTGGTAGAAAAATTAACAATTCTTTGTTTATTCTGTTTTTGAGATAAAATACCAATGATTCATAACCAAACTTTTTTTTACCTTATAACTTGAGCTTAAAAAGGGTGATGAATGCGAAAAATGGATGTCAGCAGTAACAGTCCACTATATAGATTAATTTTAGTGGCTTGACATTTGCTATGAATGGTACAGTATTACTTTTCATAGAAGTGTGAATGTATAATAATTGTCATGCACTTCAAGAAAAGCAGAGTATGTTGTTTTAAGTTACAGGGCTAAAGGATTTAAGACCAGCTGAATAACTGTTTTAATTCACTGCTCTTTGAAGCTGAACTCCTTTAGAGTTCAGTTAGCAGACTCAACATTCTGATACTGTGGTATTTGGTAGGAAGGAAAGGTTTAAATAGATTGAGAGAAGCTGAATAAACTACCTGACTATAGGCACCTAGAATTCTAGCAAAGTTGCGCTTCTTGTATAGCCGTGGGGAAAATTTGTGACAGGAGGAATTACTTTCGTATTGGGAGAGATTTGAGCTAACACCTTGACCAATGGGTGTAGGGTGTTGTGGTTTTGTTTTTGTGTTGTTTTTTTTTTTTTTTCCTATTGCTTTACAAAAATCACTAAGTAAGCATTTAAAAAAATACACCAAAGGTTCTCTGTAGTCAGTCTGTAGTCAATGAAAGGAAATATCTCATTTTGTAGTTAACAGAAAGGAACAGGTTCTGTGGTTCAAAACAGAAACATAATATTTTGAGTTCGTAGTGACTTTACTGTCCCAGGCTGGGTCATCAGAATGTACATAGTGCAAAGTGCAGCAGATAAGGTGTGAAAACTAGTACTTGGTGAGTTGTTACAGACAAGAATCTAAATCCATATGGGGTCTTCTCAATGTTTTGGTGCATTTGATGACACAGATGTCAACATCCAGTTGCATTTAGCATGAAGTTTTTAGAAACTCCCTTGAGCTTAGGGACTGGTGAGATTCAGACAGTATTTCCTCTGGAGGCTGATGTCAGTGAACTATTTGTGTATCCCAGTACACTCCAAACTTTGGTTTTGGTCTCATGGTCCCACTGAGCTCAAGAGATTATCCCAGGTGTAAAATGCCAAAAGAGACAACTGTTTCCAGTAGTGTTTTATAAAAGATATGTCAGAAATTTTGAATTTTTACAGTATTTTACTTAAGGTCCTGAATTTAAATGAAATTTTATGGAGAATAACTATAGTGAATATTTTCAGATTTGGATGAGGACAAGAGTACTGATGATCTGACTGAATCACAATAATCTCTCTAGGCTTTCCTGTGGTCAGAAAAGGGAGTCCATCAGGGGATAGGTCAGAGTGCCTAATGCTGTTTCTTGGCCTAAACTGACCATTAGAGTTGTGCCTTAAGTAAAGTGGTTTTCCAATTAAAGTAAGCTTTTTGGGAGTTGGAGAGAGAAGAAAAATCACAGACCCACTGTATGATGTTAGTAATTCACAGTACTTATTATTTATATTTTCCTTCTGCTTGCATTTTCGCTTGTTATTTTAGTGAGGAATTTTTGATATTAAGGACAACTGTGATCTACAGATTGAGAAATGCTCTTTTGGAAAGGTATTTGTGTCTTCACTGGCTATCAAGAGAAACTAAGGTGCCTGCTTTCACTAGAACAATGTCAGCCTTTGTGCATACTCCCTTATGATCCCCTAAAATATGATGCTAAAATCACATGGATAAAACCAATTTATTTTCACTTTGTGGTTTGGATGATTTTCTGTAGCTTCCAACAGGAGTTAAAAAGACAGGGAGCATTGTAAATAACATGTGATCAAAAAGAGTGTGCTGAAAATGCAGTAACTTTAAAGAATCTGAGAGTTTATTATCATCCAGATTAGTCTTAATTTTTTTTTTTTATCACAATGAGTGAAAGTGAGGGGCTTTTGAGTGCTACCTGACTTGTAAAGTAGAATGGGCACAATAGTTGAGATGACATTTTCTTGCCCCTGTGCCAAATAAACATTTCACAGTTCATTATTTTATGTCCTCTCCCCAGTTGTACATGTACCAGCTGGATGGCATCTGAGAATCGTTTAAGCATTTTATCATTCTATAACCCTCTGATGGAAATGACATTTAGAAGAAAAATTACTGATTTCTATGTACGCTAAAAAGTAAACATGCATAGCTAATGGTTCTATTCACCACAGATCATACTTATGCATTTTTAATAAAAACTTGATTTTAATTCATACATAACTTATGAGAAATGTTTATCAGTTTAGAGATCTGCTGATTCCCACTTAAATGTTTACATATATCTAGATACCTTGAAAATATCTTTCATTTGATGCTTGGATGAAGGTGAATCTCTATAGACAAGTTGCTTCTCTGCTGCCTACATAATGATGTAAAGTATATAGGAAGTGCTGATTATTATACTGATTGCTGAAAACAGTAAAAAGCCCCATTTATTTGACATAAATGAATCTCATATTTTCCTATGCTGTTTGAAGTAATAGCTTTCTAATATTAGAGTTTGGGGCGGCACTATGTGTGTGTGTGTGGGATGTTCTTCCTTTTTTTTTTGTATTTGGGATGTTAGGCAGTATCTCTAGTGGCAAATCACCAGCTACATGTAACTGGCAAGTTACCAGTTATGTGAATGGGAATAGGAAAAGTCTGTTGTTTTCTATATTCATACCATAACAGATTGAGTTCTGGTTTCCTCCTCATCCTTCTTTTCTTATGAAGGAATTCTCATTAGCAGTGTTTTGTACAGAAAGCAGAATGTGAGGTTAATTCTATTATTTCTAAGAAGTATGTTGAAATGATGATGCCTATCATGTTTATATGTAACATCACCTTTCAGAAGATGAAAAATGTGGGACCATTTGCAGATGGTGGGAGAGAAACTCATGCTGTCTCATTCAAATATGTAATGAATAGGCTCTGAACCACTTTATGGAAGTGGCTGCCTCTTTTCATCAACTGTATAGGCCTCTCTTCTGTATGCACCTTTATTTACCTCATTATATAGTTAACCCTGCTTATTTTTGATGATATCTTTGTACTAAAGAAGATTAGATAGACTGTCAAACTCTTTTTGTAGAATTCAAGCAAACATAATTGAGTGATACATAACATTTCTTCTGGATGAATGGAAGTCATGCTAGACGTCTAGAACAAGGGTCAGAGGGCTGCCCCTGTTCACCTTGAGGAGCATTTACTGTCATTCTGAGTGATGCTGCAGGAGTGAATTAAATTGGTGTACAAGAACAAGATAGTATTAAGAGCTAGAGGGTCTTGAATCTAAGGTACTGATTAATATATGTGTAAGAAAGCATAACGGTCTTAGGAAATGATGTCATTCCTCTCAAGGTGACTCATAGTATGGGTCAATTTACTAATTAAAAATTCCTTTAAACTGCTTCATAGACAGACTACTAATTGGCCCTCAACAAGTATATTCTTCTTGTTTGAAGATAAAAAGCTTTTGTGAGGAGAGGAAGATAGGTACTGGGATGTCTCTTTAGAACAATGCACGTCTCTTCAAAAAGCCATTCTTCAATAATTAAACAAAATGTAAAGTTTGCAAATTTTTGCTATGACCGACAAAGGCTTAGCATTTTTCATTATACTCTGGTCACAGTCTTTGTGGCAGGGTGTTCTATTACAGAGCACAGAAATAAAAGGAGAAAAAAACCCATTGTGTGTCGTTGCTGCCTTCACAAAGCCACAAATACATTAAACTCAAGATACTGTTCATTGTGCTCTCGAGCCACCAGTGACAAACGTGCTGTGAGTACCACTGAATATGAGGGAGTCATATGTCATTGCATCACTGTTCAGATTGGCAGAGCAAATAGCACTAAAACAAATGAAAACATCAGCAGCTAAAGGAATGCAAAGCAGTACGAGGCTTGCCTAACAAAAAAGTAGAATTTAGATGTGTTTTTTGTCATAAGTTATAAAGTTAATTTTACTTTTTTCCTGTCTTTTTTTTTTTTTTTTAATTTTGTTTTGAGTTGTTCACACCCATTTCATACCCTTGAGGCCAGTTAGCTTTTCGTTTCTTTGACACTTGCAGCAGTCATAGGCAGAGACAGCAGCTTGGTAACAAGCCAGATGATGGCACTGGTTGTGTTAACATAAGATATGGGCTTCAGTGTATCCTGAAAACAGAGTTCATTGTCTTGGATTTTATCAGACTGGCTTTCCTGAGTATGGAGCTGGCAGTAAATTCGGTACTTTTAGAAGGAAATCCACAACAAACTGGAGTTGGATGCAGTATTCAGCAAGATTCCTAATAATGCCTGTTTCTAATCCTGGCAACCTCTCAGACTATTTAGAGGGCCTACTGTCTGGTACAATATTTTTTTTTTGTTTTTTCTTTGTTTTTTTGTAAATGAAAGCCATAACCCAGTGGTGGGGTCATAATGGCAGGGACAAAAGAAAAGCTATTGGCCTCAGTGACTGGAAGAAATGTCTGTTCCGCATCGTGCTAAACTGTGCTTTTTTCAGATGCATAATAAAAGTCATTTATTAAATAAAGTGGTATCTGTTGTATAATATCACAGATAGGCATAAGGATGATAACAAAAGGCAGCTGGTTTAGTAAGCTCTATTTGCTGCAGAAATGTGCTGTTCTTTGCGAATTGAAATAAAAAAGAAGAGAGGAGGATGTTTTTTTTTTTTTCCCTGCTTCCTGGCATTTGCAATTATTCTTGCTTTTCAGTGTGCTTTTAAAGACAATTATGTGGCTCCCATGTCGGTATTATATTTGTCATGACTAGCACCTTATTAGAGGACAGCTGCTTTTCTCTGCCCAGCACATATGTGTAACTACCACTGATGATAATAGAGGTGGTGAGTGTAACCCTCCTCTGCATTTCACCCACGGGGGATGCTGGAGGTCTCATGGTTTCAGTTAAATAACTTAGGTATGAAGCCAGGAACGAAGTAGTGATGGATCTGGGACTGTTCAGTTACTTTTTCAGAGTTCAGTGCCTGTAAGGAGGTTTTGAACTTTCAGCAATTATTAGTAGGCCTGTTTAACAAGATAAGAAAGGCACTGTCCAAATGCACGACATCTGAGTCCTTTAGTGCATGCTAAGTGTCTTCACTAGAAGGGCAGGGATTCAGAACCCCATCAGCCCAAGGGCAGTCTAAGGAAGCTTGGTGTGGAGATATTTTCAACTTGTAAGCATTTTGTGGTATTTCCTTGGTCTCTCTTTAATCCCATCAGGATTTAAAAAAAAAAAAGAGTAACCAGCAGATTTTTCCAAAGCTACTCAGATGCTGTAGTGGTGCTTTGGCTGCTGTCACTTCTGCTGAGAACTGGACTGAATTGGAAGAAAGGAGAGCATAGAAGCGGCACAGTGCCATCATAATGCTGTTAAGAACTAATGTAAACTCAGCTGGAGAAAACCATTTGCAGTGAACAACAAAGTTTATTGACCATGGCAAGTCCAAGAACATATTCTCAAGAACCACCTCTTGGCATTTTAGCTATTGTAATGAGCTGCATATGTAAATCTGTAAGCACTTGCTTCTCTCGGCTCAGAGCTGACTGGTGGGCAGCCCAGACTGGCCTAGGGAATGTAAACACATGCCTCTATGTTCATGTAAGATTCTCTTTTGTTTTTTTGTTTGCTTTTCAAAATTTGAGTAAATTGGAAATTCTACAGTACTTGGGGTGACTAATTAGATTTCTTGGTGAGCACAAGCCCTGACTTTTTTTGGAAGGTGAAAATTATTCATCTTGAAACTACAGCATCTATTTCAGACAGTTTCCTTACTAATTTAAGACAAGATACAAAGCTACAGTGATGAATGGATTGAACAGTTAAAATTTGACATTTCCTTTTATGCTTATGCCATTTAAAAATAGCTGACTTTTGACAAACTGCTAGTATGTTTTTACATAAATTAGAAAACCTAGACTTACAATAAGTTCGCTGCTACCTTTCAGTTTGAGGTTCCTGGAGAATGGCTGTGCTAAAGGTCCCAGCTGCTTTGATGTTCAGCACAATGATACTAAATTGGGAGGAGCTGTTGACTCCCTCAAAAGCAGAGAGGCCCTGCCGAGAGACCTCGAGAAATTAGAGGGCTGGGCAATCACCAACCATATGAAGTTTAACAAGTGCAAGTGCCAGATTCTGCACCTGGGATGGGGCAACCCTGGATATATGTACAGGGTGGGTAATGGAACACTGAAGAGCAGCCCTGCAGGAAGGGACCTGGGGTCCTGCTCAGTGTCAAGTTGAACAGGAGTCAGCAGTGCCCTGGCAGCCAGGAAGGCCACCTGTGTCCTGGGGTGCATCAGGCACAGCATGGCCAGCCGGGCAAGGGATGGGATTGTCCCGCTCTGCTCTGCACTGATGTGGCCTCACCTTGAATATTGTATTTTTGGCACCGCAGTATAAGAAGGGTATAAAGCTATTAGAGAACATCCAAAGGAGGGCAACAAAGATGGTGAAGGGCCTTGAGGTATGAGGAGTGGCTGAGGACACTTGGTGTGTTCAGCCTGGAGAAGAGGAGACTGAGGGGAGACCTCACTGCAGTCTGCAACTTCTTCGTGAGGGGCAAAGGAGAGTCAAGTACTGATCTCTTCTCTATGGTGGCCAGTGACAGGACCCAAGGGAACAGCATGAAGCTGTGTGTCAGTAAACTCTAAAAACTTGATTAACTTTTTTTTTTAATAATTATATGAGATATTTTAAATCTCTATAAAAACTGCAAACTGGTGATACCAACAGTTGCCTGAGGACTACTTTAGAATGGCCCTCTCTGTGGCAGTTTGGAAGTATGTCTCTCATAACGAGATACAACCTTGTATTTTTGCCTCTGTGGATTTCATGAGAACATGATTCTCATCTCTGCACCCTTGGCCTACCTGCACAATTTAGGCCAAGATTTTTTTTTCTTCTCTCATAGATGTCTCCCTGTGTTGGTAGTGCCCTCTGGTGAGGACATACTCAATGTCCTCCGTGTAAGCTGTGAATGGTGTCATCCAGGGACCAAGCCATGCTGGTTGCCTTCATACCTCAATGCAACGATGGCCACTGAATTGCATTCTTGCAGTGTAAAAATATTTCACAGTGAATTACATCCATTTTGTACCCGCATAATCCAGCAGGAAGGTGAAGGAGAAGGTTTGTGCTCATGCAGAGACCTGAGACTCTTGCACTGGGTTGTCTCTGGTCTTCTTTAGCAGAGTATTGTAATTTAAAGCTTTTATCTTGAAGATGTGAAATTTGTTAAGGAGTGTGCTGAGACATGCTTGCTGAGCGAAAGAATACTCTTCAAGGAGGGTTTCCGTATAAAGCGTCAAATTATATTTATGAGGAACCTCTACATCATAGCCATCCTTGGACTTATATAAGGTCGCTATACAAACAGCCACAAAAATCTCTTTAGAACATCAAATTTGATAGAGATAAAATGTGTTTAGTGAATTTTTTTTTAAAGGTCAAAAAGTAAAGATCATGTATTTACTTACATTGAAATTCAGCAGGTCTTAGGTTAAAGTGAGGATAAAGAAAATAAATCTCTAGAATGATGTTACACTTGACAGAATATTGATCAGTAATTGTCTCAGCAGGAGCCAATGGTGAGCTGAAAATTTGTTTACAGTTTTACATAAATATTTCTGATTGGCATGTCTTGTACATAGTTCACACAGTTTTACCCTAGATTTTTGTTCCACACTTTGTCTCCACATTAATGTTCTAAGAATGTTAGACCATCCTTATTTTTGAAAATATGTTAGAAAATTTTTTCTTTTGGTTAATGGTCCTACAGTGTAAGAAAATAAATACTTGCTTGGGCATTATTAGCTTACTAATTTCTTGTAGAAGAATGTTTTACACTGCAGTGGTTTTACTGGATACCCCACAGAATGAGTGAGCCATAAGGAAGTTGGCCTTGGAAAGGGAAGCATTTTCAAAATGATAGGTAGGAAAATATGTCTATGGAGTCCTTCTAATGAGAGTACTCATACTTGAAAAATGTCATACAGTTATTTTCTAACACCTTTCTTCTTGTGTCTACTTTACAGTCTCCCTATGATTGCAGAAGTAATACAAGGTGCTTCCTTCCTCTTAAGGGTGGGTCATCACAGTCTTTAACTAGTCAGCTAGTATAATCTTAAAGTAAGTATTTCTAGGGCACTGTATTGGAGATCTGTGTTGTTTTCTGTGCCGCTTTCCTTATTTGCTGCCATATTCTCCCATGCATGCAAGCACCTGAGAGGAATTCCCTCCGGGTACCTACCTCAGTGCCTAGGCTGCCTATCAGGATGATGGAGGCAGTCAGGGGCCTCTAGGGTTGGAATTCACTACTCTTTGTTAGCATTTAGAAATTTAACTTAGGTGCTTTAAATCATGCTCTGAAAGAACAAGTATCTCCAGGAACATGGTATAGAATATCGAGTCATAAATTAGGTGTCTGGAATACACAGAATATCTGTGCTTTTTCTTCTCCCATGTACTTCTTATGTATACTTTGTGCTGAATATAAGTTAAAATACAGATTTTTTTTTTTCCTTTCTCTTTACCCGCCTCTGTATTTCACATAATCACAGAATGGTTGGGGTTGAAGGGATCTCTGGAGATTATCTCTCCATCTGCATAGTCCACTCCTCCTGCTAAAGCAGCCTCACCTAGAAGCTGCTTGCACAGGATCATATTCAGGCGCAGTTTCACAACCCCTCTGGGCTGCCTGTTCCAGTGCTCTGACACCCTCAAAGTAAGGAGGGTTTTCTTCATGTTCAGGTAGAACTTCCAGTGTTTCAGTTTGTGCCTGTTGCCCCTTGTCCTGTCACTGGGCACCATTAAAATGAGTCAGGCCCCATGTTCTTGACATGCACGTTGCAGCTTGCTGAAAGCGGCTCATACAATTACCATGTGCTGCTGCTGCTGCTGCTGCTGCTGCTTGGGGAGAGCCAGCCACATGCTGAGCCCGTTGTTCTCAAGCCTGCGGAAATGTTACCTCTACTTGAGTTTACCTGGGGATTCCCGGGATGGCTCTCATTCGCTGTTACCCCCTTGCACCTCCCTCTCTCCACCCCCAGTATAAAAGAGGCTGTACACGGCTCGGCCCTCGCCTTTTTCTTGCTTCCCGTTTTGGTGTGTCTGTGTCCTGTAACCACGTGGGGAGGGACAGGCACCCAGGAATAAAAGCTTGAAAGGACTGTATCTCGCTCTTTCATTCCTGTTCTATTGTAAAGACTTTTGACCTCCAGCCTGCCTGACAGCATCGTGACCAGACCTGGCAGATCTTTTCCACAGCGGAGAGACGGTAAAATCCATTTCTCCAGGAGCTGAAGGATCAGATCTGAGCCAGGCGAAAACCCGGGCAGGCTGGACGGGCGGAGGATTGTGCTATCTGGGCCCAGCTAGCTCAGTCGGTAGAGCATGGGACTCTTAATCCCAGGGTCGTGGGTTTGAGCCTCACATTGGGTGTCATTTGTTGCTGTGAGGTCCCAGCAACCTTTCTGGAGACAGGTTATGCCCGTGGAAATAATCAGGGAAGTGATATTTGATAGATATTCATGGATGTTCTTTATTGTTCCTCCCAGCCTCTCGGCATGGAGACCTGGGCCAGACTACCACCAAAAAACTGCTGTAGAGTCATTGGAACACCCACCTAAGTACAGCATTCTCCCGCCGGGTACATTTGAAGTGGCCAATAGGGGACAGGATCTGGGTACCCGTGACCAGGGAGCAGGGGGAAGGAAACCCCATGCCCCGCCATGTGTCCACCCCAGGGCCTCCCCCCCCCCACCAGGGGAAGCAGGGGGGGCACCTCCTCACTCATGCTCTGCCGTAACCAGATTTAAGCTATATCATCTCCTTATGGATCTGCAGAATACATCAAGGAAAAAAACAAACAAAAAAGAGGCTATTTCTTCAGGCTTACTTATGCAATAAGATGGATGTAATTGTAAACAGGAAAACTGTAAAACAGAGTTAATAAAGTTCATTCCCTCATAATGGTGACTGAGTCCCTGCTTTCCAAGAGCTGACATGCACTAATGGAGTATGTGACTGCGGTTTTCTTTCTTACCTTCTTTTTGTCACTGTTCCTATCTTTTAACTACTCAAGGCCTACTTGTTTTACTGTCTTGAAATGTCTTGGTAGGAAGAAAAGTTACATGGAGCCACCTCTTAGTTGGTATTTTTATATTAGCTTGCCTTTGGCTGCTACCATGAGCTATAAGCTAAGCTGTATAAACAGCAAAGATTGCCTACTAAGTAGCTACTAATAAACATGAAATATTTCTGGATGGAATCACCCTTTCTGGTCCTTTCGCGGGTTACTGAGTCTGCATGAATTTTCTTGGTTGCAGTCAGTGATCTATTTGGTGACAAGGTAGTGTGTAGCCAAATACACCCGCCTATATTTCACTGGACTATATTCTTTATTCCCATAGGTAGCAGTGGTTAAAAATGTGAGGGAATATCCGTTCTGTTGCAGCACGACAGGAGAAAAATAGTTAGAGCTGTTTCCCCCAAATACTGCACATCTTGAGGAAATGCATCTTTAGTGAAAGAAAATCCATTGATAATAAGTGAATGAAATGACAGTAAGGCTTATTGTGTTCAAGAAGTGCAGGTAGGAAAATAAGAACTGGTCTGCTGTAGTAACAGCTACTGTGAGATGTGGGGATGAATGAATGGGGAGAAGAGATAGAGGGAAGAGAAAAGAAAGAAGACACATCATTGATGGAACTAGTTTTTAATTTTGGGAATTTATTCTCAGAGGAGTTTCTTTCCCCTCGACCAACCTCTTTTTATACCGGTCTGAAATCAAAAAGGACAACAGGTTTTCAGGGGTTCATGGTTCAGATGAGATAAAGAGGTGGAAGGAAGCAAGTCAGTTTGAAACATTTATTCAGTGTGTATATAGATACAGGAAATGTATGTTTATGTGTTTGTCTAACAGGAAAAAATGTGTATGTCTCAGTGATGTGTGAAGATGTCATGCTTGACATTAAATTCATGTTTTAAGCAGTGGTGTGTCAGGTACTGCAGGTTAACTGCAGTGTGTGCATGATGACACTGAATGTATCATAGAATTGGGGACTTTCACAGAAAAACTCACGTAACTTTACAACTTGAGCAGGAAAATTTGACTTCTGGGGAAAAGTAGATGAAGCTTAGGCACAGGCAGAGTCTTAATATGTTGAATAGAGGCTGCATATAAGGAGTGGATTACACATCCATTTTCAGCTCAGTGTTGCAACAAAGAAGACAGCAGCTTAAGAAAATATGCCTGAATGAAGTCACAGCTCTGAATGTGTGTACTGTGAGTTTTTAAAATAGAATCCTGTTGAATTGAATAGAATCATAATCTCCTACGCTGCATGGGTGGTACTCAAGACTTTAGGGGAATGGATGATAAGTCTGATACTAATGGAAGTCTATTAGAAAGAGATATGAATTTATCTTGCATGTGTCACAGGTGAATTTGTCTTTAGCAGACCTACGAGTTGAGTAAATGATAAATGTTTCGTATTTATGTCATTGAATTAAATTGGAAAGGTCCTTCATTCAACCACTTCCTACTGTTGTTATCAGTGCTGGGCTGCTAATGTGGGAGAAAAAGGAAGGAGAGCAGAAGAAAAAAAATAACCTGGGTAATGAGTGAAAGTATCAAGACTTGGGGCCATTCTGGGAACACAGAAATATAGAACTGCTCTTCACAAGTGGTATAATCTCCAGGAGCGAACGCATATTGAGGGCTTCTGCTACTGGCCCAGGGATCTTGACATTCTTTAGAGGCATTAGGACTGCATCCAGGGAAAGGAGAGGTTTGTTCGTCGAGGGATGGACAAGCTGTTTCATGCCCACAGAGCTGGCTTTATTATGCCAGTAACCAGTACTGCTTACGATCAGAAATGATGTTCCTTTTGGTGGAGAAATACCCTGCATTTCTGTTCATTTCAACCACCCAAGGCTTGCTCACCTCACAGAGAAATCAGTTCAGGCATTTGAGCAGTGGGGGTAAAAAAACCCCAAACTTTTAGCTTATGTGCCCTATCAGCAAGCACACACATTTAAACTTCATTTTGTGAAAAAAAACCTGGAAAGTATTCTTGGCCCAGTAGTATAAAGTTATGATAAAGTCTATGGGTTATGTTGAATATATTTAGAAAGTCTACTAAAATTTAAGCTTCAGCTTAGATTTTACAATAAAGGAATCAACATAAATTGGGCACCCTGTGTAATGTCAAGTTAGACACTTTTATTCAAAAATTGTATAAATGCTGATTTTTAAAGCCCACACTAACAAGACACATGATAGAGGAAAGAATGCGTTTCAGTTGGACAGCTATGGTATTTTTAAGACTACGCACAGTGAGGGAGCATTTGGCTAAGACAAGGTAATAGTTTGCGGGTTTCTTCTACTCGTGAAACCTGGTCTTTTTTGCTTTTTCACTCACTTAGCTTATAAAAACATAAAATAATTTTCCTCTTCTATTTTTCATTTCACTTTTTGTCAAGCAGTACATGCTTTGTACTTGCTGAGTGTATAATAATTAATGTTATTTTGATTTCGTGGGGGGTTAATTCTGGCTGATATGAGCTTTTAACATTGCCATTTCCTAACCTGGTTTTTGTACTCCTTTAAATATATTTGTGTTTGTTTCCTGGAGTTTATCAATCACCTCCAAAAAAGTCTGATCAGAATTTAAGTATGTACTAAATTCCCTTGAAGCTTTACTGGTATCACACTGATGCATCTGGGCTAGATCATTTTCCCTTAATTCTCTTTCCTGTACTTGTCCTTATTTATTTTAGCTGCTACTCAGGCCTAAAGATTGGATACTACCCTGCTTTAGCTACTTGGTAAGCTAAGAAATAGTATAGTGAAAGCTGTTAGATCAGTTCCATGGATTTACCTTAGGTCCTAATGTAGACTGCTTGCTTGGTTTGTCTGCATGCAGAGCAGGCAGAAGTACTCCTTGGTCATTCTGAGCGTGTCTCATTCCCCTTCGCGGCTGGGTTTAAGTGATCACCACTGCACACATTAGATGCCTACATGGGGTTAAGATCCACACTTGCAATTGGTGCTTGAGGAACTGAGGTTGCTCTTTGATCCCCAAGGTGAGGCTTGGTCCTTTCTGTCACAGTGTGTCTGGAGAAGGAATAGTGGTAGCGGTAGCAGTAGCGCTGCCCAGTTTTCGCATGGTAAGTGACTTGTTAGTTTGTGCACACCAGAAAAAAGCATCCATTTGTTTGTCGTCTTGAGAAGATGGGGGCTGAAACTTTCATTTCTCAGCCCTTTCCGGAGTGAGTACCCTTGCCTGCAGCACAGAACCAATGGGAATTTCTATCCAGCTCTTACTCAGTTTGGACCAAGAACAAGACAGAGAAAGAAAGAAGACGCCTGAGCTCCCTCTGTGTTAAATAGAAGAGTTCCTTAAAGAAATGTACCTGGATTCAGCTCTTTGGAGCACTCTACTCATTTTCTGTGACTGAGTTATAAGATACATAAACAGCATTAAAAGCAGATCTCTACTGGGAATTTGTTTAGTGTAGTATAGAGTCACGTAGAAATAATCTTAGTCATTCACCCAGAGTCATGACATCAAGAAGTGGGAACTGGATCTGAGTCCTTAACCCTTTTGATGTTTTCCCTTTCAGGACTGATGTTATTTAATTTCTTCTTTGGTAAAGTGGTTCAAAGATTAGCTACATTAATCATCTCTGTTACCAAAAAAGTAGATTCAGGCTCCAGGACAAAAGCCTCTTTATGAAGCAAAAGGTCTGATTAAAATATTAACTAAAGTCTCTAGAAGATCCCTTATAAACACTACTGTTAGTACAACACCAAGTAGTTTTGTCAGGGAAAGCAAGATTAAGGTAGAAAGATCAAGCTTAACTTTTCTTTCTTTTTTTCTTTCCTTGCACTGTAAATTATGGTTGTTTCTATCATCATTAGTATTTATCTAAAAAAAAGCTTTACAGGGGGAAATATCTTAAGCTTGCTTTCTTCTGCTCAGTTACTGTTCATGGTCATATTTTATTCAGAGAGACATTAAGTCAGTTTCAACAACAACAATAAATGAGTGTACTTGGAGTTCTCTGTGCCTAGGAGAAATACCGAGTAAACTTGCGTATGGACAGGGTGATAATTGTCATAACATTGCTCCTTTCTGTTCATGCTTTTGGTTTTGCACCCCCTGTGCAGGGCAGTGCTGTGAATTTGTCACCTACCACAGACTGTGTGAGTCCTTCAGAAGTGAGATGCCACATGGGAGGGGCCGGTGGCAGCACCCAGAGCACCTTCACTCCTCGCCAGATTGTGGTCTTTTGCCTTTGAGTATCGCTCTATGGCTGTTTCATTTCTCTGAATAGCTCCTTACAGCAACGTCCAGAAGTGATGAAAATACTCTGATATTTGAATTAAGACTTTTTTTTTTTTTTGGTCATCTTTCCTGAGTGTTCTTCTAAATGTGCCTAGACAGTGTTTTGCACAGAATGATGCTGACCATTGTCCCATATTTTACATGATTCTTGAGGGTTCCTTCCAATCTGAAATATTCTATGGTTCTATCCCTGGCGTCCCACAGGCAGAACTGAGCAGTTAATTTCCTAACCCGTCCTTTTTTTTAGCCACACTTTTCTTTAGTGCTGGGAGGAAAAAAAAAAAGGGCATGGTTTATTTCTTGCCTGTCCATAGGATTACTCTGTTATAAACTTATTGCTGTCTGCCAGACAAGGGAAAAACCCAAAACACCACCAGCACCACAAGGAAAACCCCAAACCCTTACAGTTAAAATGTATCTCTATGACCTACAGTCTTCCTAAGTACAGTTCTGCTGTTGGGTGGGTATGGAACATTGTCAGATGGGTGTTGTGGAACAGGTCAGATGGGTGTTGTGCTTTCTGGGCTTATCAGTGGTCAGTGATCTTCATGTGTCCTGTGTCTTAATCCAAGCAAATGTGCTTTCAACAGACCAGCTCTGAGTTTGTGAAAGCAAGACTCAAGTTTTTGAAAGCTGCCTCTGTTTTCAGTCACCCAAGTCTGTTAAAATTTAAATATAAAATAGACATCCAAATGCCTTTCTGACAGTTTTGAAAGTCTTAGCTTATGGGGTCTCTGTTGCAATTGCCAGAGTTGCAATTGCCAGACAATCTATGAAGCCTGACATGTGATTCAAGGAAATTATTGGTAGCCACCATTATGGTTTTGCTTTCATTGGCAAGAACATTAGTGTAGTAGCTTTGCTGTCTTGCCTCAGTTTTTCTTGCAGATTGCCAGTAATAAAAAGTATGATTACTTCATTGGAAATGTGCTGCTTGCTATAATTCCTGTAATCATACCTGTTGTATTTTCTTTTCCTTGTCTTAGTTTTATTTCTCTTATTATACAAATAAAGATTAATCAGATGATGTTTGGCATTTGTAAAGCTTAGACTGCACCTTATATTTGGCAAACACCTCAATCAGGGCTCTTTTCCAATTTTGATTTCTTTTTTCTTTTACCTCCCATTGCTCACCTATATTAGCATTTGTAAATATTGTCAAAAAAGAAGAAATATAGTAAGTAGTTTCCTGACTACTTTTTAATTTCTTCCTTTTTTCTTCCGTAACATCTCCCAATAAAACTTTAAAGCATATATGTCTGACTTCCTTTTCTGTATGAAGGGATTAAATATTACGTCAAATGTAATTTGTAGAAACAGGTGTAATTATATGTGTGACAGATGCTATCTCAATATCCTTAAAATATTATCCCTATATGAATGTTTACTCATGTACAAGTTATTTTCTCTTTAAGGAGTAATATGTGGTAGGTTTACCTTGGCCAGATGCCAGTTGCCCACCCATGTCTCTCTATCAGCCTCCCTCCTTTCCTGGACAGGGGAGAGAAAATACAACAAAAGGCTTGTCACTTGAGAGCACGACAGGACGAGATCACTGACCACTTACTCTCATGAACAAAACAGACTGACTTGGGGAAATTAGTTTAATTTATTACCAATCAAATCAGAGTAGGATAATGAGAAATAAAGAGTGAGTAATAAAAACACTTCTTTCCCACCCATTCTTTCCCACCCATTCTTTCTTCCAAGACTCACAAATTCTCTACTTCCTCCCTCCCTATTGCAGCACAGCAGGACAGGGAATGGTGGCTGCACTCAGTTCATCATCACACGTTGTCTCTGCTGCTCCTTCCTCTAAAGGGGGAGAACTCCTCACACTCTTCCCCTGCTCCAGCGTGGGCTCCCTCCCTCAGGAGACAGCCCTCCACCAACTTCTCCAGCCTGAGTCCTTCCTACAGGCTGCAGTCCTTCATAAGCTGTGCCAGTGGGTCCCTTCAATGGGGCGCAGTCCTTCAGGACTTCAGGCCCCCCTGTTCCAGCAGAGGTCCCCTGTGGGATCACAAGTCCATCCAGCAAACCTGCTCTGGCATGGGCTCCTCTCTGCATAGGTCCACAAGTCCTGCCAGGAGCCTGCTCCAGTGAGAGTTTCCACAGGGTCACAGCCTCCTTTGGTCACTGCTGGGGTCCTCCAGGGTCTGCTTTGCTCCAGGGACTTTGCTGCTCTGCTCCCCCATGGACTTCCATGGGATGCAGGGTCACAGCTCCTTCACCATATTTTGCACCATGGACTACAGGGGAATCTCTGCTCTGGTGCCTGGAGCACGTCCTGAATCTTGGGGTCTGCAAAGCTGTTGGTCTCACATATTCTCTCTCTCTCCCTCTCTCTCTAGTCAAAGTTGCTCAGGTGTTTTTTTATTTGTTGTCCCCATTCTTAAATACGGTATCTCAGAGGCACCACCACTGCTGCTGATGGGATCCGCCTTGGCCAGTGGCAGGTATATCTTGGAGCCAGCTGACATTGGCTCTCTTGGACCTGAGTGAAGCTTCTGGTAGCTCTTCACAGAAGCCACTCCTCCAGCTGTCTGCTACATACTCTTGCCACACAAAGCCTATATATACTAGTAGCAAGAATTTGTGTGTGAGGAAAGATTAATTTAAGAAAATATTGAAACCTAATTTTTGTTATATTTAAAGCATATTTTCCATTTATGTAACACAGCACAAGAGCTGTTAAGCTGAGTTTCATTTTATGACAAGAAACGGAGACAGTGATTATCACTGGGTCTAAAGAAAACAAAAATAGTTATGGTGAAAGAAGACATGGAATTTTTTCTGTATTTGAGTATGTCTGTCCTGTTAATTTTCATGGCAGTACTAAAGTTAGACTACAGATGTGTTTTCCTAGTCATCATATAAAAATATCAGAGAACGTGGATCCCCATCTGACAAAGCTGCCATAGTGCTTAGGACAGTATGCAAGTTGGGGTAAATTACTAATGATTACAAACTTTCCGGCATTCCTAGTCTCACAGAGGAATATAGATATAGGCTGGAACTGGTTAACGCTGTTACAGTTTCCTTAGGTGGCCATAATTCTGAAAGTTCTTCCAAGAACTGGTTGGAAAGCAAAAGGATCCTTTGCCATTCATGTTGCCTTTTCTTTTGCAGCCTAGTCCATGAAAGGTTTATGGCAAACAATAAAGTATTAAGGATCTGCTTTTATAGATTTGAAAAATGTCTTAAGTACTACAGTTTGCTGCCAGCCATGATGCCTGCTGAGATGGAAGTTCAGATGATAGTGGTGTTGAAAACAGAATTGAAAAGGTGACTTGGCTTTGAAGTGGTGATCCTTTAACTAAAGGTCGAAGGAACAAGTTACCATGCCAGTTCATTTCAGAAATCTGTTGATGAGGGCCAGCTTGTTATCTCTAAGCTTTATGATAGTGTAATGTGGCTTTATTATACTACCATCTATGTGATGTTGTAACTGACTGCTAGAGTTTAACCTCTCAGGGCCAATCTAGAAAAGTGTAAGTTTGTGTTGCTCACAAACACTCTTGTTCTTGTTATATATGTATACTCTTAGAGCGCATTGCATCTTCAGGCTCTTTTACAATGCTGATCTAACTCATTACAATGTTTAAAGGTTAACAGTCTCTCTGCTTTTCATATGAACTGAAAATCTGAAGTTGCAACGTTGTCATCATTTAAGCTGTAATAAATAATTGTACTGAAGTATGGCATCAACTGATTTCTAAATGCAAAGCATTCATCTGAGAAGTTTTTTCTTCAATGTTATTTTCAAGGTGCAGAACTAAATATTGTTGGAATGATCGAAGTGAATCACTCATGTTTTCCAATTCAAACAAATATTTGGAAATGTTCATTACTGAGCTATATGTGAATTTGGTCTGGTGTATCTTTTTTCGAAAAATATACAGGGATGTTTAATCTAGAGCAACAGCGATCAAACCGGTAGCTATTCTGGTAGTGAAACACAGTCTGGGTTAACACCTTTATTTTGGGCTATTTAGTCTATCTATTTCAAGGAATCCCTCAGAGGATAGTGCTCAGATTTTTATTGAACATAAAAATTGTAATTAGTAGAATGAATTTTAGTATGTACTTTATTTTGCTTCACCTAGTATGTATGTTTGCTTCACCTAAATGTATGCTTAGCTTCAAATATTTTCGGTATTTCGTTTATTCTTTGACATTTCTTCTTTGACTTTGACCTAGAAATTGTAGCACATACTGTAGAAGTTATAACTGATTAATATTGTATTCTTTTCAATTACAACTATCCTTTAAATACTACTTAGATATTCTTACCAAATTATTATATACTGTTCTTAAAATATACTTTTTTCTCAATGGTTGAAATGATATTCAAGAAAAATTTACATATAAATTATATCTCTGACTTAAAAAAATGGCAGAACACACACAATAAAAAGAAAAACATGATTCCTCAAGTTTGCTCTTCTGTTGAAGGTGGCTTTCAAATTTATTATTAACAAGTTGTCAATTGCAAAAAAAATTAGATTTTTTTTTTATTGCTTTATTTTTGCCCTAACAAGATTCTGACTTGAAAAGGTAGCCAGAGCTTTTGATATGCAGGGATTCAAGAATAATAGACTTCTGAAGCAATCATTGAGAATTCTGTCTGATTATTTTGGCTCTCGTTTTTTTTAAATGCAATTTTTTCCACCTACCTTTAGTATGTTTTAAATATGTGCTGAGAACTCTGTGGTCATATGATTAAAGAAAATATCCTAAGGCAGTATCTTAATGGTGTATCATAAACTTAGAAAATTAAATCTGCAGAGGCAGATTTGACATTTTTCTAAAATTTGCATGTGCATTTTCTTCAAACTTTATCAAATTTTTAGCTTTTTAAAATCAAGAAGTGCGAACTTCACGTTATGCACTGACCACTGACATGAAATTTCTTCATTTCAACCCCTGTTAGCTGTTAGTGGAGTCTGCAGAGTCTCAGATACCTGCTGTATGCTGTTTGTCCTCCCTCACGTTGTCATTAGTAATATCTAGTGCCTGCAGAGTGCTGTGTGGATGGGTTTCACAGCTGTGTGCTGACAGCTGAGGAGCACTGAAACATGCAAGATGTATGGTTCCATTGACTCTGGGTCGTGCAGAGATGTCCATTCCAAGCCAAAGGATGCTTCCTGTGAAACGTGGAACTTGACTCTGGAGCTGTAAGTCTTCGGCATTATCTCTTCTCAGCAGGCAGTTGAGAATCCTTTTGTCAAAATGTCCTACCTCCAGAAACAGTTGCTCAAAATAGGAAGTTCTTGCCACTGATGACATGCTATGTTCATTCTTCTGGCTGTCATATGATCTGCTATTAGTAACCTTATAACCTCTCTTACGAACTGAGGGATTGAGTGAAAACTTGGGGTGGGAAAGAAAGCTTCCATTTCCTAGATAGGCTTTCTTATTAATTATTTCAATTTCCTGAGTCTTCAGCATCTTCAGGGTCTAGAACAGTGTTCAGTGTATTGCAAACATGCTGGAGGACAGCAGGACTTCAACACCAGCATCTCCTGTGACATCATGAGACTTACGGTATCCAGACCACGAATCCTGCCTCATACTGCACCAAATGTCTCCCTCCTTCATCTCTCTGTGCTGCACAGGGTGTCATTTTTCCCTTCCCACTTCTGTACTAGGTTTGTCCACGTCCCATCTGTTGTATCCTTGCAACCCACCTACTCTTAACTCACTTGCTTTCCTAATTTGGCCCCCTTAAAATAAAAAGGCAAAGAGCTCTGCTCCAGTCTATGGTTCAGTATTAGAAGTGATAAACTATGAGGGCTCTTTCTCCTAGTATCAGCCTAATCTATCTAGACCACATCATCTGAGCCCTTTTTCTCACCTCTCTGTATCTGTTCTTCTTTTTGTACTTTTCCCATTCCCTCCCACCATGATCCTTCCCATTCTTCCAGGCTTTCTTCTTTAGTTCAGTCCTGCCTCATTTTTCTTGCAACCTTTTTTTCTTCCCTGTTCCTTGTTCTGCTTTGTGGGTGTCAGGCTGCCTCTTCCTTCATTTGGTATCATTTGGCATGACTGAAAACAAGTTAAAACAACATTTTATTGCATTGACACAGAAAAAAACCCAAGTTGATCGAAGCCAGGTGGTGCTGTCATCTGTCAACCTCTTCTGGAAATTGCTGTTGTACCTCAGAGAAACTTTTGAAGCAGTTCCTGAACTTCATTGTATGTAGGCACATCAGGTGGGGTATATGTTGTAAAGATCCTGGTACTGTTTCAAGTGGTATCTGACATCCTCCCTAGGTTACCAGCTCATGTATGGAAGAAAGATGTAGCTAGTGGAGCAGAAGCCATGTCAGGAGTCCAACTTTTCCTCATAAATCAACAGTCTTGGAGAGAAAATGCGTAATACCGAATCTGATAATGCTGTCATAAATGAAGAAGATTTGACTGGTGAGAGCAATGGTGATTTGGAAGCAAGGGGAGTAATTTCTCATGTGTACTTGTAGTCTCTGGCCTGAGATTTTGTCATTTCATATATGAGATGTTCTTTAAAATACAAAACAAACATGAACTTAAGCTGTTAAACTTCTAATTGCATAATTAACTTTTGGAGAAAAATGTGATTGTTTGTAATGTATTTTTATCTGGCTTTATAAACTATTCCACAACCTTCCAGTCCCACATTTTGAAATTAAGATTACTTTGCAACTTTCTAAATAAGACAAATGTAAATTTTGGAAAAGTGTGTAATGACTTTGGTAGTTCGTGTGTCAGTTATGTTGACAGAGTGATTAATAAAATCACTATGTGATTTTACATCATACAGTCTTGGAAAAATTGTTTGAAAGAGTGCTTCATTCTTACTCGAATGAAAATACCACTGTGTGCCTTACTGTACACCTTATCAGAGAACCTCATACTGTTTGTTCTATTCATTCTTGACTGCAAAAACCTCCGGTTGCGCTAAAGAAACGGGAATAACACTGGATTTTCTAAAATGCTGGCAGTCAGGCCACCAGGGCCTCTTAATGGATGGGAGTGATAGACAGCGCGAGTATTTGTCATGGTCCCTGGAGGTTTCCAAGTCAGAGGGGGGAAGTGCTTAAATGCTGCTGAGGCCAAGGGAAGCCACAAGGAATGTGTCCAACGTGGGGGTGAGGCATATGCTGTGGGGTCCCATCTGACTGGTGCTTCACTGATATCGGTAGAATTAAGGTTGATTCATGGAGCAGTTACTGAGCTCCTGAGGGTGCTGTTGCTGAAACAGTCCTGACATTGTCTGGGGTACCCCCCCAGTAACACAGCGGATACACAAAGTCATTTCAGTCTCACTGTTTAAGTGATTGGTCTGAGTTTTGGGCAAAGAAGATCCTGAGTGCAAAATTTCATCAACAGGCCCAAGGTCTGTAGTTACAGCTCTTCCAGGAGTCACTCAGGGGTTTAAGCAGCTATGGAATTACACAGCAGTGGCCACAGGCAATACCACAGCTGTCACAGTGTCTGAATATCATGAATTCATTAATCACAAAGTTTATCGTAATGTGATTGTCCCTGATCTGGGGATGTGTAGTTGCTAGCAAGATTGTTAGGACTGCACTTTGACTCCCCATGGAAATAGTTTTTATTTACTGTATAATTAATTGGTAAGTTAAACAGCTGAATAATATAAACCCTGACATTAAGTTTGATGCTGGTTTTCTGACAGCCCTTCAGGGCAGTGCTCTTCGTCTCAGTGTTCCCAACATAATTAAATATCATTCATCCTTTGAAGGACTTCCCAGGTAGGAAGGAAAGAAAAGAGAACAGTGGGAGCAGGGAGGATGCAGGAGAAACAGTGGAGTGAGAGTCCCTAGCGTGGGGGAAAGGGGAAAGTGGGAACAGGGTAGGGACAGTATTTGGGGCAGGTGTAGGTGGTTAACACAGGTCTTTCACAAGTAGCTGAGAGCAGCTGAAGATTTCAAGTGATTCAAAGGCAAGTAATGGTATCAGCTGATGCATTACAGTATGCTCTGCATATTTAAGAACACATCTCTTCATCTTTTTGGTACCCTTTTTTGGTAGATATACTTGTAAGTTTAGAAAATTTTTTTAGAAGGACAAGTGACCATGTTTTCAGAAGTGGCCATTGCTTTCAGATAGCTCAGTGTTAAATATATAACTTGAAATATACCAGGATGCAATTTCACTGGCGTTCATAGCCCCAGTTTCTGTTTACTGTACTCTGAATTTTGGATACAACAGTTGATTTTAAACCACAGATTTACTTGGGGGGATCCATGAAGTTGTTGTTCCCTTGCAAAAATACTGGCCTAAAATGAAGTTCCGGTCCCCATATGATGGCATTAGGAGAAAAACTACTGGAATCTGAGTGTAATGTGTGCATTTTGTTCAATTCTGAAAGAAAGTAAAAGAAATATAACTGCAAGAAGAGCATATGATGCTAATTTGCATCACTGAAAGTTTGTTTTAGAGGAGTTTACAAGTTCTGATTATGGGACTGTAGTTTATAGAAATTAGAAAGCATTTTTTTGCTTACTTATGAAGTAAGTTAAGAATTACAGCTTTGCAGTTTTCATTGAGAGTCATTGATGATAAAGAGAGCAGAAATTTACACTTCATTGAATGTCTATGAGTAATTCAGGCTTTTTTCCCTCTCGGCAGGGATAAAAAGGAAGGCAATGGGTCATACAGGATTATTGAATGAAGAAGTTAAAAATACAGAAGTGAGTGTAGAACGGACCTGAGGGTAACAATCAGAAGGCATTCTAAGAACAAGTCTATTGATGAGTTTATATCTAAAAGGTATGTAGTTGTAGACAGGCAGATGAAGGATCAGATCCTGGAGCTCATGGATTTATACTAGTTGAGTTTCTTGCACAGGGGGCCTTGCATTTGGGGGTCTGTTTTTCTGCTATTCCCCAATGCTACCTCTGATCAATTGCAGTGAATATTATTGGCAACATGTGGCAATCCTGACAAGGATCTGGTGATAATTTTATGATAATATGCATTTTCTGCAGCTTCGCTGTTGTCATCCTTCATATGTCTGTTTAAAGTACCTGATTTTTGCTGCGAGCTAAGTGCTCAGAGCTGAATTGTGGCTGACTGCTGCCACTGCTGAGGGCAGGAGGGCCACAGAGCAGAACGCTGCTGCTTTTGACCTGAAAACTTGCCGAGCCTGATGATCTCCTCAGGGAGCTGCAGCTAAAGGTCTGTGGTGCCCCGAGCCCAGCAGCACCAGTGCCACAGCTCTGGCATACGTCTTCGTGCCTTGCTGGGGGTGATCCAGAGCAGGAGGCAGAAGGACCCTTTACTCCATCTTGATTTTTTCACTTTGGTACCTTCTTTTCGCTGCTCTGATGGAACATCAGTGAAATGCAGTACCCTTTATTTACAGTGCTGTATGTATTCATTAGATGTGCAGAATAAAGTAGATATACAGTGAGCCTGTGGGGAAAAAAAATAATCAGGGAATCAATAGCTGGAGAAACACTGCTATTAGGCTATTCTCAGCAGAGTATGGCAAAGCAAACTTCAGCCAAGTGACCTAGAAAGAAGTATGTTTTATCAAGGAGTCAGCCTGCTTCTCAGGCGATAAAGTATCACAAGTGAACGGTCGGTGGCCGTGT